>JAUYWH010000007.1:12756907-12779466 GCA_034779795.1 Ctenopoma multispine
GTGTGTGTGTGTGTGTGTGTGTGTGTGTGTGTGTGTGTGTGTGTGTGTGTGTGTGTGTGTGTGTGTGTGTGAACTAGCCTACATTGCAGTCTGTGCAAGATAGTAGATTGGTTTTCTTATAGAGCCTGTCGTGTGCACGCACAGTTTTAGCTGCTTTATTATGAATGGTTTGAGATCAAACATATAGCTATGCAGCTGTATCATACAATAAATCATATGATCATAGAGGTCTATTAATGAAATCAATAAAAACACACTTTATGTCTGGTGCTCGTGATAATTTACTTTTCACAGTCAACGTGGAGCACACACTGTACAAACCCTCAATACTTAAACTCTAAACCTTCAACATTGTCCTCATGTTGACCATTAGTGGTTAAAGCAGCTAAAAGACTAATCTTTTATTTTAAAGCAAGACGAGATAAAGTGCAGTGAGTCTGTGGTGAATTTGTGCTGTAGCTGCAGCTTTTGGTTTCTGTAATTACATGGTGCAGGTCTCCATAAGTTTACTGAGCCCCTGCCCTAAACAGGAGAATGTACCCCTTCACCACACAACTGCATGCGGCTAGACGTTCGAATAAGAACTCTGTTTACCTGGAAAAAGAGAGAAATCAGAGGAACATCCTAGGTTTACACACTTGCAGATGATTGCTTACAGTTGGTGTCATTTGTCGACATTGTCATAATTTTCATAACCAGCATGGCTGTTTTTCCTTATTGTCTCATTCTAACTTGTCATAATCTTCAGTGCACTTTTTTGGAAATTGTGACTGTATACTGGATGGATTTCTTCTCTCATATGTTTTTAGTGAGAGTGTGGCCTGTATCTCATTTATTGCAACTTTGATTCTGATGAGGTTAAAGTCTACATTACTGACTCAGCATCATAACTGGTGCACTATCTAGGCTCAAAGATAGGCAGCGTGTTCTATATAACGTATACCTTATTTGCCGGGATTGACTGATGCTGATACTGAACCCATCAGCATAAATCACTGTCAGATAACTGTGACTCACGTTGTCATAACCAAACCCTAAAGGAAAAAGTCTCTGACAGGATACTGTGATGATGAAATACTTAATCTATGCACAATAAAGAAAGACAAGGTAGACCTTTCAATAGGTAAAGACATTTGGGCATTTTGGGATCTTCTCATTGTATGATGTTCAGATTCAGGAACTTCTTATTATCTTCACAACATTAGTGATAATCAGCATTAAAAAACAAAGTGATATGAGCAGAAGCCAGTCAGAAATTGAGTAGGAAAGAAAGAGAAATGAGAGCTCGGGGGTGTAGTGCATGTGAAAAGCAGCTGGAGAGGAGAGGAGGTTTACGTGGCAAGTGGAAACCATTTCACTGTTGCACATGAACGGAGGGAGTGTGTTTATGTGTGCAGACTTGCTGTCTTTATTTGGGCTTCAGGTCTCTAGGGGTCTATAGGGTGTGTATGTGTTGTTGAGATTGTGTCTATCTCGGTGTTTACATGCTCCATGTGGGTTTGCATATGTATGTGTGTGCTTAGTGGAAAGAAAAGGGTTAATCTGTTTATGAGTTAGATGATGGGTGGGTCAAGAGGTCTGAGTGTTTGTTTGTATTTGCAGATGGAAAACTTTTTAAACTGGCATCTCACTAAGACCATTATGCACTTCAAAATCAATTTAACAAATGTACAGAGTTTCAGCAATTTCTCTCAATGAACAGATAATGAATACTAAAAGATCCCCTCTTTCTAGACCAACTACCTGAAAATGTTCAGTTTGTGGGTTAAACCATGTTGCCTTTTTTAACTACAGGCGGTTCTGTTTCTGATAAGGGACCATTTGTCAAAGCTTTGCATAAATCATGGAGGATACTTATGTTGTTCCTTGATCCACTTGTTTTTCCCCTTCACATACTAACTTTGTCAAGTTTTGGAGGTGCCAGAATATCTTCTGGAAAACCTGATGACATGGAGAATTGATTGGATTCCTCACTCATTAAATGAACAGTTTGCTTGTGATTCCAGACATTTTGAAAAACCAATACGTCAGCAACATGCAGTGCAACAGTAACTAGTTTCGGGTAACCTTTGAAGTTTCTTCCTTCTCATGGTGCTGTGAAGCAGTGTTTTTACCAGTGGTTCCAAGTTTGGTTACGTGCTTTCTCAGATGCAGGTTACACGATACACAGTCCTCTAATTGTTTAATGTATTCCACTGATCAACAGTTGTGGGCGGCAATGTTTCAGGAAATGTTTTCTCAAGAAATCAAATTCTTCCAAGATTCAGCTCTCCAAATGTTTTATGAGGAAAGAGGGATACACTGCATATCGGTGAGAAGTGGTGAAACTAAGCTTTTTTTTAAGAGTATCTTTAAATATTTGAAAATGCTGTCTATCTAATACAGCTTGCATGGTACTTATGGAACTTCTGTCACATTTACACTTGCACTACTTACTAGTGAAATTATTAGATCATCATCGGATAAAATTGATATAATGAAGATATTCAGCAGCTTTAACAGCCTTGTGAGGGTGTCTTACTGTATGATAATTTGGGGTAAGGTTTTGCTCTATTTGTTTGTGGTCTGCCCCTTCTCCCTTAGGGCCACATACTGATTCAATGACATGAGTACATCTGTACTACATTGCACAGCAGTCCTGTGTCCCTTTTCTAATCCAACTGCACATCTGCTGCTGATGAGCCAAACAAAGGCATTGCACTTTGCCAAATTTTACTCCTTTCAGCCCAGTTCTGTTTGCATAAATTTACCCCAGAGTTCAAAATATGACACTAAGACATAAAGGCCAGTGCCAGCCAAAAGGCTTGATCCTGAAAAGTTTTTCACGAAGAAAAATACTTCGAAGGAATGGGTAGACTACACTCTGAGGTTTACTCCTCTTGGTGATGAATTATTGCAAATTTCCCAACTGTCATCATCCTTGGATGGAGCTGATGATGGGTGAGTGGGGCTGGGGTTTGGATGGAGTTAAGCCATCTGGGAGTGCAAGGGTGGGAGCAGGAAGCACATGTATAAATCTGAGTGAGGAGATATATAAACACAGAGAGAAGCTAATAGGGTAATCTGGTGGATACCAGAAAGAAAATACTTTTTAAACATTTTCTTACTTTACATTTATGTTGTGCATGCACATACGCTGTAATGCACATAATGCACATTTGTTTCTGTATGTGGTAGTTTGCACAACTACCACTTGCAATTGCATTAAAGCATTTATAAATTTAGCTAACAATTTCAACCATGAATCCATTGCTTGTAGCTATGCTAACCTTTTAGCCAATATAACCTCATCTGTCTATTTGAGCAATCTATTATATTCATATGTATTTAACTTTTTCAGTTATATTTAGCAAGATGTTTCAACTTTTGTTGTCTGAAAAAAGATTTTATATATTCATTTTGCAGTCACTGCTCGGGCACGCTTCCATACCATTTGAAATCACCCTTTTTTTCAGTGGGAGTACATTTCTGGGATAATCCATTTCATTACAGTTTTGATTTATACATTCACATTTTATACTTACATTTCTATGCATAGCACATTTGAAATTAGACCTGTCCTTATCCAAGGCTGTTTCACCTCATTTTTCTCACACATGTTCTGGCTCTGTCTTCCTGCTGTTGCAAAACATTTCATTTCCTGAATGAGGCTGAAATATTAGCTTTTGTTTTTCAGGCCTATTGACTTTGCTGACAAAGTCTTTACTCACTCACCTCAGGTCTCAGATTTACTGTTTGACCCCAGAAGGAGTTAATTGTGTATTTTAAACCCCCATTTGATTTGCATCATTTGACTATGGTTTTGTGGGAGCATGACCTTCTAAGTTTTATGTCCATCTGTCTTGAAATTATACTGTTGACGGTGACAAATATATTTGGAATCGGGTTCCTTACTGGTCATAACAGATCAGCACACAATTAGCCTTAGGTAAGCTAAGGTACAGAATAAAGCCACAGGCTTCCAGGGTTGTTGTTTGTTGTGGTTCTTTTACGGAGGGCTAGTTAAGTTGAGAGAAAATTACTTACAAAGAGTGCATCATTAAAAATGCAGTTAGTAAATGCATTGACTTTAGGAGATGGTTGGAACTTTATTTACATACACTTTGTCCCATACCTTAACTATCTCTGCTTCCTACAAAATATGCATTATACATTATGAGTAGAGTAGATATTTTTTAAAAGATAGCTCGGATCTTCATCAAAGTCCCAAATAAATATAATATATAAATTCTAACATGATAAAACACATTCATGATCTTTCATATCTTTATTGAACACACACATTAAACATACAGAGTAATGGTGGAAAATGTGGCAACAGTTTTTAAATAACTGAATCAACCAGGTTTGGCAGAAATAACTTCAAGCAGCCACTTCAGTAGTTGTGAATTAGAACTGCACAATGTTCAGGAGGAACATTGGACCATTTTCTCTCACAGAACTGCTTCAGCTCAGCCATAATCTTAGGACATCTGATGTCTTAACATCTCTCCTAAGGTCATTCCACAGCATCTCTTTAGGGCCGAGGTCTGGGCTGTGACTGTGCCATTTTAAAAGGCAGATTTTATGTCCAAAAAGTTATTTATGTAGTAGATTTACTTTAAAGTTTAGGGTCATTGCTACATCACCAAATTTCTACTGAGCTTTAACTTGCAGACAACCACCCTGACATTGTCCTGCAGGATATCTCGATAACCTGGGAATTTATTTTCCCTTCCATGATGGCAAGCTGTCCAGGCCCCGAGGGAGCCTCCGTCCTCCACTGTACTTTACTACTAAGATGATGTTTGTGTGTTGGTTCATAGTTTTATTTTCATTAATTGGTAAACATCCTGTAAAAAGTAACAGTAAGACAGTGTTTGTCAGTCATTTTGTCTTTGCAACCACCACTGTAATTATTGACTCTTAAGGTTAAGGAAAACTATGAAGCCACACATTTTGAAGAATAATGACTAAGTAAATGTCAGTGTTTGCTGTAACTAAAGTAATTGCTGATGATGAGTATATAATGAGTAGGTAATATCTAAAATGTAAATAATATTTTCTTTTCAGTGATTCCTTATCCGGCTTTATGGTTTAACAAAACAGCTTGAACAAATACTGTGAAGATTCATAAAACCACAGCCTGACCACAGTAATCCAGTGTCAGACTCTTTGGCAGTTTTGGCATTTCAGATGCTATTGGTACAGAGTTCATCTTCATAAGTTATTAGCTTCTTGACATTTCAACTTTAGTTCCTTAATTGAGTGCAAAATATTTTAGAGATTTAGAGAAATGTTTATCTCTAGTGTGGAGGACTGTCACCAAGTCAGTTGTTTGGAGAAATGGCAGTTTAATCGTAGTTGTCTTTTTCATTCCTTAAACCTTATCTAAGACCTAATTGCTCTTATTTTCCATTCTTGGGATAGAATGGAGTTCTTTTAAAAAAAATTGTGTTTATCATATTTTGAAAAAATGTTTTATTTGGACTTGCTGGGTTTTTTTCTTCTTCTGGTGACATTATCTTCCTGGAAATATTTGTTGATTATGTGAGTCAAGAGCTCACATATTTAACTTTTCTTCTACAGTAACTACAAATGGCAGTTAATAAAAACAACACATGGAGCAATGTAACCATAAATAGATACTGCAATCACCACTATGTTTGTAGATCTTTTTGTGTTAATCACACAAACCATAAAAGTACATTGTTTAGTTATTGTAGCAGCGTTATTAGATTTACCAGATATAGTCTAAAGTGTGCAGATGTGTGTTCACTTTTGTTAGGAGCTTTGGTTCTGGAGTCAGCAGAAGCTCTTGTTAATGTATAAACTGAATGTCAACTAGGGTTGTGTCTGGATTCCAGTTGGTGTCTGTTCGACCGGCTTTAGTTCTGTCAGCTATGCTTGTTTAAGGTATTTTTATTAAGGCTTTAGCCTCAGTTAATTTAGCCTTACTCGTGTGGTAGGAAAAATTATCTGGATATCTGTAATGCATTGCCCACTATATGCTTTATAATTTATTACAAATTAAAAAGTCTGTTTGTGTCTTAAGATGAGCTAACTCTGAACTAACTTTGGTAAATTAGTAAATGTAATCAAGTTTAAAACACACAAACAAAAAGTCACCCTGAAAAACTAAGTCATGGCTGGAGCTTATACAGTTAACTAAGCAAAGTAGAAAAGGCAAGAGTTCCATTGGCTGGGCTGCACGCTGTAGTCAGAGCTCTAGTGTTACATTGAGACAGAGGGCCATCCCTCTGAGCACTTGTCCAGCCCCTTCATCTGGTTCTATTTAAGGTCTCTAGTGTCGGCTCTTATGATTGGCGTACACAACCCCCTACTCTCCAGCCCCAACTGAGGAGAACGAGGCTTTTTAGCAGATGGTTTATTTTCCAAAGGAAACCATTTCTTTCTCCCACTCTACTGTCCTGTCTTCAGCTGGCTTTAGCTCACTTTTCTGTCACTACTGTAACTCCCTCTGCTTTCTCATTGTTGCTCCTCTTTCCACTGTGTTAATGTGTCTACCTGTATCTGCTGATCTGGTCTCAGATTTGTTGGACTTAAAGTATGAGGCCCATTCACTAACGCAGAATATGCAGAATGGATTTTCTGCAGTTGACTGCTTGATCCTTCAGCTTTTATTGGGAGGTTCTTTACCTAGACTTTCAGCATCTCCATTGCCCCTGATGTTGGGCTGGAGAGAGATGCAGCTCTATGGCTAGACTCTCAGGAAGATGCACTGAACCCTGTGAATATTGTGATTGGCCTAGCCCTGCAGACAAAGTGGCCTATGGCACGAGTGCCGAGCAGTCGTCCTCGTGGACCTATGGCTGGGAGCTGGCTGACAGCATGTTTTTTTCCATCAACTCCAGGTCTGGATGCTTCAGATCCCATGCTCCTGGAACAGTATGTCGTGGTGGCCAATTACGAGAAACAAGAACCTGCAGAAATCAGCCTTCAAGCAGGCGAGGTGGTCGACGTCATTGAAAAGAGCGAGAGTGGTGAGTAATCAAAACAAATGCACAACATGTTATACAGGGATAGGCAGCATGCATGTAACAGAACTTTTTAAGATTCAATCCATAGTTCCCCAGGCATTCTGCCCTTTTCCCTAACCCACCCCTCTCACCTCCTTTGTCCACAGCTTGCTAGCTGTTACCTAGCCCCATCTGGAGGCTCACTTTGGCCTTCAGTCAGCTCTGTTTTTTCCCACTGTTGGTTTAGGCTGAGGGCCAGAATATTACCTCTAGCAAGAAGAATGTCTTCCTGACTTGTATTAATTATTCCACCTCATTTTAATGGAAGGCCGACAAGACATGCTGGATTTACAAATGCCAGCTGCAGAGAGTCCTTAGTCAGCTGTTTAACTTCTGGAAAGAGCTAACAGACAGGGCCAAAATGGTGTTTTATCATATTTGTGATGCAGTTTGACAGTATTGAATACATCATGTGTCAGCATGAGTCAGTGGCATGCTGATTTTAGGCACAACTTCATGGAATTCTGGTAATATGCTGTAATGCTCATTGCATCTCGTATGCATGGAAGACAACATAAACAGACAGTCATAATTTTTTTTTCAGCACGTATACAGTATGTATACAGTATGAGTAAACTGATATACCATATAAAATGATTTTAAAGGAGTAATATAAAAACTTGTAGATTCTGTGACATAAGGATACCAGAAGGATACTTTTACTCAAGTTACATGGTAGTTGTTATTAACATCATGAATTCAATTGGTTTTTCAACCAAATCATTGGTTAAATATACTGTCAGCTGTTATTGACACCCTTCTCTAAGCATCTGCCTTAATTACTTTTATTTTAAAAGGAACTTGTCATGTGAAACACAAGAGTGTCTGCAAAGGTACAGGCCCAGTGACAAGGCCTGACATTCAGCTTTAATGGTGTGCTGAGACAGTAAAACAGTAATGGGACTCACGTGTTCTCAGGATAGAAGACAGGGAAAGCGAGATGGAGGAGGAAACTGTGACCAGGAAGGCAATTGGACTTGGGTTTCATGAGGGTGTGAGTGAAATGCCATGCTACACCGCCCTAAGGGAAGAGGTTCTGTAAAGTAGGATTGCTTTGAAGTGTCACATGTCGTGCCTTTAGGTTCATGTATTTGTTTTCACTCCCTGCTCCAGTAGGATTTCAGCCCAATGGGGAGCCGCAGTGAGGCGGATATTCCAACACCTTGAAGTCCTTTTATCAGGGGCATAAATGAGAGCTTTACTCCATGAACTTGAACATGGTCTTGTTCTTTTAAGTAGAGGCCCCTTCAGCTGACCACTTTGCAAAGCTATAGTGGTTCATCTGTGTGTTGATTATCCATGCAGAGTGCAATTTATGACTTCCAGTCTTCTTGTGTTGGTGCTGTTGCTTAGTTTCCATGTTAAAATTGCTTTGTTTCATCTTCTTGTTTGAAGTGGGCTATATTTTGAAGATTATTTATTCATCTCCAGTTAGGTTAAATTTGTCATTAATTTCTAGAAAGCAGGACAGTAGACTCCAGGCTTCTTAGAACACATCCTAAGGCTATTTGACAGTTTTATTACAGACTGATGGACACTTTCACAGATATCTGAATACAGTCCCATCTGTGTGCATTTTGCTGTGGTGTTCCCAGCAGCACAGCTAGTCTTTAAACTCAAATCTCAACACCTTCTGCAGTGGTAATCAGCTAAAGCTGCTCCATTTGGCTGGGTGACATCACTCCATGTCCCGTCGCCAATACTAACAAGACCAGGTGTGTGCTAAGAAGATTACAAAGCTCATTTCATTCACCTTCTATTCCCTTGCAGGATAAGTACAAACCCTTTAATGGATTCTGACAGATTAAGTGTATTGTGGCGCTAACTAGAGGATATGCTGAGTTATACTTAGTAAAATGTGTCTGTTATATTTGTCATGATAAAAGTGTTATATAGATTTTTATTTTATTATTTTCTTTTAAACCTTGCACATTTAAACCAGTATGTTATCCCCTGCTTTGGAGTGAAAAATATCCACATGCCTTCATATTGTTTTCTAGTTTTGTATCAGACTTGTTTGAGATTTATTTGCATAAACATGTGAGAGCATGGAAGTGTGATGGCAACACTCCTGTTCCCTATTCTTTCTGCCAGTCACTCTAGTCCATCAATGGACGTCCTGGTGTTAATGCTACTGTACCTAGACTCTGGCTGTGATTGCTGCCCAGTACAGTTATCAACTTTCCTTTACCTTGGATTAGACAATATATGCCTTTGACAGACCAGTGAATGTAGGTCAGACCTTTAAGTGAGCTCAGCTTTCTACACTTTTCCAGCCGGTTGTTCTGAACCACACAGTATTTTCCGTTGCACTGGCTTGATGATACAGTTTGCATCGCGGCCTTTGTTTCAACTGGCCCAGGTTGTTTATATTGATTGCTGGTTTGTTGGGTTTGAAGTAGGTACAGTGTGGGGTAAATTCTTTGCAGTAATACTCATATAATGCGGGAGTTAACATTTACCAGCACACATATAAATAAGCTATCTATCCAAAGCTTTATCTAAAAGAGCAACATAGATGTTACAGTTTAGCATTGTAAAAAACTTGTGCTGGTATCAAAAACTGTTTATAATTATTAATGCTGTCCTCACTCTCTCTGCGGCTATTTTATTTGTCTATTTTATGGGGGTTTGCCAGGGGGAGATGCTGGCTCAGACGTAGTGCAGGAAGAAAATGGAAAAAGCCATTTCCTGCCAAACTTAGTGGTTCAGAGAGGTTGGTTTATTATAATGGCTTAATGGATCCTCCAGGATGCCTCCTCAGTTTACAGTATATTGGAGAGATGTTAACCAAAGCTAAGCTAGCATCCTTGTTGGTCAGTTAAAATGCTCTATATTCAGCGGTTTAAACTTTGCCCTTTAATAGAGTAGCATGTAGGAAAGGAAAAAACAAATTTTGCAGACACTTCTGGAAATATATTTATTACTGCCAGTTTGCCTACAGCTCAAGGGCAATGTTACAGTATGTACGTACCGTGCAGAAAATCTCTCTCTCTGGACCACTCACGCTGAACATGTCCCAAAGTTTTTATCAGTCTATATGAATGACAATTTGCCAAATAACCTCCAGAAATACCTGACTGTTTTCTCACATCTGACAGTCCTTACAGCTCCCTCTGGCATCACCCATGTACAGTCTGTATTGTAGCTCTATCTCTCCACCCTGCATCCTTAAGCATAGTGAAATTGCAGGAAGGACGTCAAGGCTCATTTACCAAGACAGTAATCTTGTGTGTGTATAAAACCTGTCCCTATGAACACTAATGGTTTTAGGTTTGACAACTTCAAGCCATGTAGAAGCTGGAAGGTAGCATGGGCATGCTTGTAGGTGATGCTCAGCCGCCTGGGTGAAAGCCCATTAAAGACAGCTGGAGTCAAATCCTGGCAGATAAAACAAACCTGGCCCTCAGCATGGCATGATGGATATACAGGATATTTGCTTCACTTTCACATGGAAAAATGTGCCAATACAATAATTCCTGATGTCTTTTTCAGGGTGGATGCAAGTTAATGTTGTTGTCAGGGTTTAGCTCAGCAGCAGCTCGATTATGTGGCAGAGAAGTGTTTCTTGGAACTATCAGGAAGTAGTTTACTACAAGGGCACAGACTTACTGGTAGTATTTAAAATTATTATTTCTGTATAAACAGTACATTATCTATACAGTTATATAAGGCAGTATTTGTGTAATGGCAAAACATTTGACATATTTGTTAGAAGGATTGTTAACTCTTTAGTGTTGTTTTAACTATCATGCACAGACAAAAACAGACATGGGGGATAACCTTGTCAAGGATAATTGTTTAACCTGGAACACAGTTAACACTTCACACATCCACTATAACTCTATAATAGCTTGAAAGGAGGTATTGCCATAATTGCCAGTTGGTTAATGAGAGAAGTGTGGTCACTTTGCAGATTTTAGCAGTGGTTGCTGCAGGTGTGAGGGCATCATGTGTACTCACTGTTCCAGTGTTGTTTTTGTTTGTTTGTGTTTTACACCTCTGATATTTAGGAAGATTAAAGGCAAGGTCAACATTTCCCAATTGTGTATGTACAGTTTAAGCAGTATCAGTGTTTCCTAGTATCAGTGAGGAAAACCCTATAATTATTGTCAGTGAACAATCAAAGATATGACACAGAAGTCTTACCAAGTGTTAAATGTCTAAGAACAGATGGAAAGCATATTATCTACTCATAGTAATTCCCATCCCCCACCTTCTTTCAGCTTACCATAAGAAGTGCTAATAGCCATGCCAAGAAATGAACCTTATCTTGTATGTTTTACATGTGAAAACTTACATGGGTGGTTTGTTAGTGACACTGTTACTGACTATACTTTTATTGGTTTATTTATTTCCCTTTTGTCACAGTAATGCAAGCAGAGGAGATAAAGAACTGGAGCAAAAACTCTATTCAAGAGCATAAAATTAGTTAATAATAGTGTACTATTGAGCCAAAAAGGTGCCTCACTCTCACACAAAAATTGAACATAGAGTTAAACCAGCTTTTTTAGGGGTGGGCTTTCAGACAGTCAAGGACTGTCTCCAAATCAGTGGAGCCTAGCAAACAAGCTGTGGGCTATGGCTCTGTTCAGACCATGAGGGGATCCTTTCAGAGTCTGGGAGGGAGTGAAGGTTATTCCTTAGGTCAACATTAGCTCTTGAAAGTCGTTTTCTGTCGTTTTTTCACCCCCCCTTCTTACCTGAGCCACCCCAGGTAATTGAAACCCAGTGTTTTATGAAAACTGGAAATGTGTGTATTGGGCTAGAGACCTTCCTCTGTGTGCTTTGATACTAGATCTACTGTTAATAAATACAGAAGCTGGAAATGAATGGGGTTTTCTCCTGCTGTACTCAACAGTGGTGTCAGATATCTGCAGTACTGCTGAGCCACTGCATTCCTCATCATTTCAGCATGTGAGAAAAAAAACTCTTTTCACTGTTGAATCCTTGGTTCCCATATTTATGCTCTGTGTGTAGAAATAATTTATGAGTGTTACACAGTGACTCCAAAGCAATGTTGATTTTGAATTTTAGTGCAGTTACAGGACAGGATGATTTTGAGTAGAATTAGGTAAAGTGAGCAAAGAGGACCTCAAAGTCACATGTTGTTATATATGTAATTGCTTCGGTATCAGACTTGATTGATGCAGATTGCAGTTTTGCTTCAGAAAAACCCCCAAAGTGGCATAAATCTAGTCTTGTTTCAGCTGAGAATCTCTTGTTGAATACTGTAAATATGAATCACGAGTTATACAGCTGATAGAGTTTCCAGATGGCAGATACAGTAAAAGAGACAAATGGAGCTCAGACATGCTGCTCACTCTCATTGTGCTCTTGTCCACGGTATCTACACTTGCAGGAAAATGTGTTGAAACAGGGTATGAGTGCAGCTCGGTCAAAGTATGGAGTGAGCATTTATTACATGTCTTACTTTCTATTTGTAGAAATATCAGTCTTACTATATATTTTCCCATATTGCTGACATATTTTAAACTTAAATAACCAACATTGATTTTCCTTCATTATACATCAGTTGTTATTTAAAATGATAAAAGTAAAGTTCAAAATTGCTCCTAGTTAGAAGATATTTCTGTCAGATTTTCTTTTACTGTTCAGTGGAGCAGGTTAACAGTTTTTTCTGTTTCCAGTCTTTGTGCTAGGCTAACCAGCTGCTGGCTGGACAGACATGACAATTATGAAAATTAGCTTCTCAATTAACTGTCAATCAGAAAGCAAGTATGAGTATTTTCCTTCAAATGTGAATCAAAATGTTTCATGCTGTCTAACTTAGGCTGACAAAGCAGGTATTTAACTTGCGATCAGGGTTTTGCACCTCACAGCAGGCTACTGATGTATAAACTTAGTTACAGCTTTCCTCTGCTATGCTCCTCTGTAATGCTGTTGTCAAGACAAACTGTTTGGCTTCTTACTCTCTTAGACTTTGACATTTGAGGTGGAAGTCTGTGGGCATGATCCTATCGTGTGATGATGTTACATGAGATCTCCACCAGAGGGTTGTGGGTTTAGACATTGTCTCAGATTTTCATTTTGTGGTCAGTGGTTACACTGACCACAAAATGAAAATCTGTTCAAATGTTTTAAAAGTTTTTTTGATTTACAGAGGATGTTGACTGAGGAGCTATAATCGTAATGTTGAATAATGTTTAGCAAAGTATATTTCTAGTCAGCATTTGGCTGTGTTCTTTTTCCCTTTGTGGTTCAAACTCTGCGGCAGCAGCCTTCCAAGTTTTAATTTGTCCTAATGTGGATAGAGAGGCAGGGAGACATGGAGAAAAGCAGGTTGTGACAAAGACTGATCTTAAACTTATCTGTTTAGAAAGACATGATAACACAAAGTGCAGGTTTTCAGTGCATGTCTGCTCTCTCTGTTGTGCACAGATTCCTGTAAACATGCATATTTCCACACATACATGATAGTGTATGTTGGTACCACATCTGTGTAATTCCAGATATCCAGAATCAAGGAAGAGAGGACATGTTCAGTGTCTTCTATGTCATATAGGGGTGACATGATGATTAAAAAAATAAGAATACTTACTAATATGATATAATTGAAATGTTAGTCGTTATGTTATTTTGCAAAATTGCAGTCTTGGCAGCAGGAGATCCGCAAAACAGCTGTTTTTTTGTTTTTTTTTTAAACATCAGTTAAGGGTCTGTGTCTTCTTGAAGTATGTAGAAATGACAACCCCGCATGCAGTCAAAGACATGAAGCAGGTTTCTTACCAAGAAGGGTTTTTTTCTACATTTCATATAATTGCAACCTGTCTGGTAAAAAATTTGCAATGGCCAGGAAATCCGCACTTGCGTAATGTGTGTGCGTTTTTAAAAGTGGTTTCATTGCTTCTTTTGAAGCCTAAGCACCTGCCATATGAGAGGATGGTTGAAAAATACAGGCAAGGCAGCCTTAGCCAGCATATATTTACTCAGGCTTTTCAAGTGACGGTGTGTCTTTGCTGCAAATCTATGTTCAGACTTACAGACAAATGTTCTCAATTAGTACATTCCTGCAGCTTATTCTAATATTTGTTTACATTTCTATATGTGTCACTTTGCTGACATGAAAATGACACTTACCTCCCAGTTGGCATGTTGGTGTTAAAATGACAGTTTGCAAATGTAAGCATTTTTATCTTGAGTTGACACAGGTCTTTTTACTCCTACCAAGCTGATCTTTCCCTATAATGGTCAGTTTAACTTCATTTGCTATTAATATAGCTGATGGTCATTAAACACCACACATCAGATATTATTTAAATATTTACAGCTACTTTATGAAATATTTCAAACTTTTGGTTCCATCTAATTTATTTAAAATTACAGTGTCAGAGTAATGAGTAAGTAATGGGATTGGTGGTTCGATTCCCGCCTCCTCCTGTCATATGTTGAAGTGTCCTTGGGCAAGACACTGGACCCCAAATTGCCCCCGGTGTGTCAGGTCAAGCTGCATAGCACCTGTGCTGTGACTGTGTGTGAATGGGTGAATGAGAAGCAGTGTAAAGCGCTTTGAGTACCAGTCTAGGTAGAAAAGCACTATATAAGGGCAGACCATTTACCATTTATTTAATGTAAAATTTAAGTTAACAATAGTCAAATCCTCTTATTGTCATGTCCTCTATGAAAAGAAAAAAAAATCATCTGAATGTTGTAGACACCATTTTGTTTTTTGTAGCTTGCATCTGATTTATCAGCAGGAGGTTTTGTTGAAGCCACAGCTTTGGTGCAAAGATTGAGCCCATTACATGGCTTGTTTCATCTCTGAGCCTGATCCAGCGTGGTGCTTAGAGCCAGACACTAACAGTATCCTCCTTTTTGGACCCACCCTAACTCCATGCAAACTAGCCCCACTGTACAGCTGTTAATGTTTTTGCTGTGGAGCTTAGAAAGTTCATCAATTATATCATTTTTCACATGAATCACAGAGATGTATGGGTAAATGGGCCAGGAAAGATTTTCTCTGTCATGCATTTAATCTGTCAGCAGGAAATCTCTGGTTTGCTACGATTCCCGTTAATTTGGGCAGGCAGATAGGCACATGGCCGGTGAACTATTTCATTCAGTTACGTTGGGCATCTGAATTTGAGATTGCCAACATGACACATTTATTTTTTTTAACCACATCTACACGATGAAACTGTTTGAGAAATATACCCCATACTAAAACCAGCCTGCAGCATCCTAGAAGAAACCAATATATCAGTAAAAAAATCTGTATCTCTAGATTTGTACTAATCTAAACTAATAATGCAGCAGGTGTGAGTGTAGTCATTTTTCAAATTTTGTCTGACAAAATGCAGAAACATAATGGAGTGAAAAAAGTGCTGAAGCCTCTGTACCTACCATAAACACCATTAATAACCCCATTCTATTTAATTACTACCTGTCTAACTGTGATACATGGGTACAAACGTGGTAATAGCATCAATTAAACAATACATTTTATATTTTTATTTGTTCCTTTCTCTCATACACGCTGCTTTTTATTGATTGTCTGCAACTAAATTACCTTACAACTCACAGTTTCTGTAGGAAAATATAAACTGCAGGTTTGAACCAGCTGTGGAAGTGTGATGGAAAACCTCCTATCCTTTTTATTGGCTGTTCAGACAGCTGTCAGCCATATTGTATTCCAGTTACCACAACAAATAGAGTACATGAGGCATACCACATATAGGACATTTATACCACAATATGCTTAATATATTGCCAGCTTTGTCACTTTCGACTCCTGCAGAGAACTGACACAGTCTCACAAATGTGGGGTGACTTTGTGCTATGAATGTGACTATGAGTGCACATATGTAATTTACCTTTGAACAATATAGTAAACCTTTTCTTGTGCAAGGGATCCCCATACTTCACCCACTTTCTTAGGATCAGAATTTAACAAGAAACTAAATATTCTGTGCTCATCTCTAAAGCTGAGGTATTTTTCATAAAGCAGTTGTTGCAACATCACAAATGGATATTTTGGCTAGTATCAGCAAAGTTTTACCCACTGAAATCATGAAATTTCTCACGAGTCGAGCTACAGCCAGGCAGTGTTTCCTCTGATGTTCTTGGCCCTGTCTGTGGTTATAGATTCTGTTGGGAACACAATCAAGTTCCTCATGCTCATGTTCATTTGTAGCTCTTCCCTATTATTTGAGACATTTTATCAAAACCGGGCTCGGTGACTAAAACAAAGTGATTGAACAGAGAATATAAGCCAGACTATGAGACTTTCTCGGGTGGGAATCTTATCGCAGTCCCAAATTAATCTGGAAAATTTCACCAGATCTTCCAGACCTCAGAAGACCTTTAACTCCAGGCTGTACCTACAGTACTGTATCTTGCTGTTCAATGCATTGTATGACATGTTTGTTAAACATCCTGCACACAATGCACCCTTCATAGTTTCATGTTTCCACAGGTTGGTGGTTTGTCAGCACCACAGAGGAGCAGGGTTGGGTCCCTGCTACTTATCTAAACTCCCACAGTGGCACACGGGATGACTTGGAGCTGGGTGCCTCTAAAGCTGGGGAAGGTAAGTCAGTGCCAGCTCTACTGCCTTTGCCCACCCAAGCACAAATACAACACCACACACTCTTATATACCCACACGCAGATGCAACTCCTGCCCTCAATCCTAACTCTTTTGATCTTTGACAAAATGGAACGAAGTCACCCCTGCTTCAGTGCTGCCAGCCTACGCTAATGGCCGATGCCGGGCTAATATGAACACTTCTCTCTGTCTACCTGCCATCATAAGCACACTTGAACAGAGTGTGGATTCAGACTTGGGTAAACAGTAGGGAGGAGTTCCAGGAGAGACCAGACCACAAGCACTGAAGTGATGTACAGTTATTCACTGTACATTAGAAACACAGCACAACATTTGGTGCTCAGACCTCTGTGTAATGAGCTTATGAAAAAGGCGTTTCTCCGTCAGCAATAAAACATTAGGATATTTCATGACGTCATGCTCTTTAATTGATGGTTATTAATTACAGAAAGATCTGACATAAATTATCCTACTTCATGCAATGTCTGTTTATAATTGTGAATTGCAGATAAGTTACAGTACAGTAGACAAATGTTGATGTTTTGAGAGATTACTGGAGACCTAGAGGGATCCAAAACCCTGATAGAAAACACACCTTTGTAGGGTCTGGTTTCTCCCAAAAAAAGAAAGATGCTGACATGTGAAGCTGAGGACAGCATCCAATCATGTAACCATTTTGATTACCCTGTCAGATATGGTTATCAAGACATTTAAGGTCAGCTCAAGCCACCATCTTTGGGGTAAACATTTTATTCACAGGGCAGCAGACTCATTTTGTGGCAGATATATGCAGAGAGAGAGAGAGAGATTTTGACAGGCAGTGCAGTAAATGTAGCTTAAGATTATTGCTGCAGTATGTCAGAGAAAACCCAAGAAACAGGAGGTAAGGAAATAATTAAGTTGCTTATTGCACTTCCAAACAAACATTAAGATTTTCCAGCACTTTGGCCAGCACATCTTTTGTTGTACAATCGCTGTACTCACTAACAATGGGACCAAGGATCCCCTTAGTGTTTTATATATATTATGACTCAAGGTGAGTGTGAGAGAAAGAATATTGTGTTACTGCTTCACAATATGTGAGTTGAATGCCCTTTTCTCCCCATATGACCACACACAGACACAAAAACAGACGCATACCTAAATGAATATATCTACACTCATCACCCAACTCCTATCTTCTCTGGCAAGATAGCTAGAGTTTGCTGCCAGGGGGCTTTGGGGAGGACAGTCTGTCAGTGTAATTAGTGTTTGTGTCTCGTCAGTCATGGGAATGGCATGAAAATGTTAATGCATCTCTTTGTTAGTCCTGTGGTCTTAAGCAGTGTGTGTCAACACACTGTCATAGAAACAAAATGCATATTTCTAGAAAACTGGATTTGGAATTTTTCTTTTTTTTTTCCAAAAAAACCCAAGAAGACACATGTTGAAAGCTTAGACAGCTTCAGTTATGATTTTACCCACTGTCCACACATGTGTTTCATCCTTGCTTTGTTCATATTTTATACAAAAATAATCATATTGTTTTAAGGACATCTTATGTTAAAATAAATTTAAATATGTTTCTTTACTTTCAGGTGAGATGTTAGATGGCAAAATGTATACCACTCATATCACTGGTTTCTGTGAGCTAAATATAACATTAGCTAAATATAATGTGAGCAGCCAGTTAGTTTATTTGAACATTTTGAAATGACAGCTTTGCATGAAGATAATGAAACCCACCTACCAGTACTTCTGAAACTCTTAATTTATTCTCTAATTAACATATTATTCCTGTTTTGTTTTGTACAGAAAAATGTGTTTTGTGGTGGTGTGGTCTCTGTGCAATTATCAGGCAACTCTAGAAAGTTACTGGTTCCAGGCAAAGAAAAAGTCTTGCACAAAAACTACTGTAAAATGGCAAACAATCTTGTTTATATTGTTGTATTAAGTAGTGAGATATTGTTTGTACTAAGCTAAGCTTACTGCCTGATTGTGGTAGCTTCATTAATTTTAAACCCATCTCTTCAGCTCTGTCTGATATTTCAATCATTGTAATTCAAGATTGTTTTGCGATGAAAATGCTTTGGTTTTCCTACATGAGATAATTACAGGAGCTTTATCATGTTAATATGAGACCTATTCCATTGGCATAAATAATTTCCACTTTTTTAGCCACAAAAAGGTACCGTAAAATATAGACCTTCAGAGGCACACAACTCCAGCCAGCAGCACCCTCAGTTGCTCTATTAATTGGATGGCATTCCTGCAGCAATAATGTGTGTCCCAGATGCTTTGACACAACAGGACTGGAAAACCATGCTAACAGCATTGTAATTACAAGCCACAGAGAAGATGTCTTGGTTTAACACTTCCTCTATAACCATCATCTATCAACCCTAACTGTCCACCATGTTTTGCCTTGTGGTCTTGTTTTTTGTCTTGTATGTAGCTAATAATGGGGCTCTTTTGGTTTGACCCATGTCATTTGTGTGCCGTGTGTTTGTGTAACATATGTGCTTGCTCTCTATGTCTCCCATGTTTGTTTGTTTGTCGTCTGGTCACCATGTGTGTCTGTCAGTTACTAAGCGACATAAGGCTCATCTGAAGAGGCTGGACCGGAGATGGACATTGGGGGGTGTCATCAGCAGGCAGCAGAGCCGAGGTGAACTGAGACAGATGCTGTATCACCTCCCTCCCTCCTTTTGTTATTGTTCTTCTCAGCCCTCTTATTTATTGTCTTTTATCACGTGTTTCAACTCGTACCTCTCATCATACACACAATTGTTCTGTCTTGCATCCCGTCTTGTCATCCAGCAAATGCATTTATCATGAGCCACAATCCACAACTACTAACCACTAACTGATGTTAATATGTAATGAACCTGGAAAACAAAGGTGAAATCAAATTTATATACACCAATTATTAATGCTAAGCTCTAATTATGTTGCAAAATTGCTCCATGTAAGCAGTTTTGTTATAATTAAACACTATGTGCCAACCAGTCTTCTCAGAAAAAACAGCAAAAAACCCTACCCAGTCATCTGAAAGTAGTTGCATATTAAAGTTTGGAATGCCTTATCCTGCATTTTAGAGCCATATTTTGCTTTTTTATGAGGAAAAGAAGCATGTATGTAGTCTTCTAATGAGTGTGTGTTTTACCAAAGTGTGTAGAAACAAGCATTTATCCTGCTGTGATGCAGATAGTAACCAATATTGTTGGATAAATAAAGGGCCTTATTAATCTCTTGCTTGGTTAGCAAGAAAATTACATTCTCAGTCACAGACTTGAACATGTTGCTTTTACCAAGGCCAAGAAAGACTTTTTTTTTCACAGGAGATGCATTTGGACTGTTGTCAGAGGAGTGAGGATAAGCTGTTGAGTTCAGCCCAAACTTTGCGATTGGCAGTGGATGCTACTCTTTGGAGTGGAGAAAGACTTGTTTCCACCCGAGGACAGAAATTCTGCTTTGTGTTTAAAAAAAATAAACAACAAAAAACAGAATACTTATATTTTGCTGATTCCACAAGAATAATTTATAACACTGATGCAGGCGATGCATGTTGTGGTTACCAAAACATGTGATTCTGAGTTTCCTTTAATTTGACTGTTGGAAATTGTTTGAAAGAGGAGGTTGGTAAGAGGAAAATATTCTACCAGCCCTGCCACAGAGAGGCCGGAAGAACAAGGCAAAAGGAAAATAAAGTCTATAGTAATATCCTTTACCCATGAGCCTACTGGAGTTTTTGCAAGCAAAGGGTGTTTCTTTCCCACACCCATCCAGCTCTTACACAACCTTGGAAGTGGGTGGGGAGAAGAAAAATTGAATGATGTGTCACCAAAATGTTGATTTTTGTGTACCAACGTATAGGACAGCATACAGAGAAGTGTTTGTCTGTGTGCTCTCTTCCTTTGTGAAGACAGCTCTCCTTTTCGTGCTGTCTATGTTTAGACAGGAATTGCCATAATGACAGGAAATGATGCCTTTGCTCTGCCCCTTTGCCTCAAGAGAATGCATAAATCAGCATGGAGCCTCTGCTCTCTATTATGTGCAGTGTGAGGAGGAACTCGCTGTCACAAGGCCAAGGGCACTGTTAGGACTCTGGCTTGTCCCATGTGCTGTAGTTTGCCTCAGTCAATAGCCTTTGTGTAATTAAGCTATGTCAGAGTAGTTGATATTATGGTGTATTTCATATGATGGCAGTTAAATTGAATATACTACATTAGTGCTCCTTAATTTTTATTGAGATAAAATGCCTTATTTTGGTTAAAGATAGTAGAGAGATGACAGGAAATTAAGGGAGAGATGGAACAACTCAGAATGGGAATGTTGTGGTTTATGATCTTGGCCTTAAGGCATGGAGACTATATTACGTCTACTGTGGCAGTTATAGGTATGATTTGGGCATCATGACCATGTTGGGCTGGGTTTGTCCTGTGCTGTCACCCACCACCAGGTGGTGATTAGTTGACAGCCCTGCCCCTCTCTTCACCCAAGTGCAAGACATGTGGCCGCAACTCAGATGACACAACCAAAATCGATCATCAAACTGTGGCCTAAGGTGTCGTGGTGCTAGGTGCACATACACCCTTATGCCTGAACATGGTGTTCGTTATGGAAAATCTGTGACAAAAGTCACACAAAAGTCCAATAACAAAACACCAGGTTCTCTGGTTCAGATCAGGGGGGCCATTGATCCCAATCACACCCTTACAGGTCTCACAGGAGCATTGAAGTCCCCCAGCAGAAGGATGAAGTCCCCTGCAGGTACGCTCTCTAGCACCCCTCCTGAGACCCCTAAAAGGGTGGGTACTCTAGACTGCTGTTTGGCGCATAAACGCAGACAACAGTTTCGATCCATCCCCCCGACCATGAGGTGGAGGGAGGCCATCCTCTCGCCGATTGGGGTAAACCCCAATGTACAGTTCCCTCTCACCAGGGACAACTCCAGAACAGAGGAGAGTCTAGCCCCTCTCAAGGAGTCCAAGCTGTGTGTCGAGGCGAGTCCAACTATATCTACCCGGAACCTCTCAACCTCACGCGCTAGCTCAGGCTTCTTCTCCACTAGAGAGGTGACATTTCAAATCCCAAGAGCCAGCATCTGAACCTAAGACCGCCAAGGCCCCTGTCTTTGGCCACCGCCCAACTCACACTGCACCCGAAGTCTTTGACCCCTCCTACAGGTGGTGAGCCCATGGGAAGCATAGAAGGCATTAATAGTAATAATTATTCATCATGTTCAAACTGGGTGCATAGAATTTTTTCAGAACAACAAAAAAACGGTGCAGTGTTAATTTTACCAAAAAATTGCATAGATTTTTTTCCCCCTAAATTTCCTTTTTGTGTTCCCAAAGACAGCATTTTTTCAGATGAGCCCTGGTGGAGGGACCACAACAAAGAAAATTGAATGCTCTGTAATTTTAGGAGATACAACAATTATATGTGTAACTTATACATACTAAAAAACATTGGGGAAACACTTTTTCTAAATGGAGGAACCAATTATGTCTTGTACTTAGTTACAACATTTTGAAGTTCTCTCAGTTTCATAAAACATTTTATAGACAAATCTAATGTGCCAATAAGCAATTTAACACACATAGCACATCTACATTCACATCTGGCAGCTGAATGAAATGGCAGAAAGCACAACACTTTCATTGTGCATATAACAAAAGATACACCCTTGTTCCAGTTTTATATTGCAAAATTGTTATGAATCTATAAAGAGTTATTTTATAATTACATGTTGCTCTACATAAACAGTATATTATTGCAGAATGTAATGCTAATGCTCCCTGACTTGGCTTTTTCCTTGCTTGTACCTCACTAGTAAGCTTATTTGAATTAAAGCATCTGCCAAATGACTGTTAAGTCCTATTACTGTAGTATGATTAAGATAAGATAAGATTAAGATAGGACTTTATTGATCCCACAGCGGGGAAATTTGTGTGTTACCACAGCTCAGGACATAAAGTACAGAAAAGG
>JAUYWH010000007.1:12779566-12794446 GCA_034779795.1 Ctenopoma multispine
CAAGAAAATAAACAAGAGAAGAAAAACAAACTGGGAGCTGAGGTAACAGGCAGCCTACCGTGGCGCCATCTTGGAAAGAAAAAAAAAGAAAGAAAGAAAAAAGAAAAAAAAAAAGAAGATACCTGTAAAACATCTTAATTTTGTATTTTTCTTCCCCCTGGGTTTGACAGAAGAGAAGTACATAACAGTGCAGCCTTACTGCAGCCAAGGCAAGGATGAAATTGCTTTCGAAAAAGGAGTTGTTGTGGAGGTGATTCAGAAGAACCTGGAAGGCTGGTGGTTTATCAGGTAAGCATCTGCTCACTTTCTTCAGATATTTTATTTTTATTCTTTTATGCCAACATTCAATTTTCTTGGCAGGTATCAGGATAAAGAGGGATGGGCTCCAGCCTCTTACTTAAAGAAAATGAAGGATGACTTCTCTCCTCGTAAAAAGACTGTTACAGGCCCAGTGGAGATTATTGGAAACATCATGGAAATCAGTAACCTACTAAACAAAAAAGCCCTGAGTGAGAAGGATGTACAGACTGAAGGTGGCCCAGAGAGCCCCCAGGTGGCCAGGAAGGAGATCAGTTTGCCAATCCCCTGTACTGACTCCAGCCCTGCTAATTCCCCACAGGATGGAAAAAACAAAGCAGAGCCTGCTTCACCAGCTATAGCCCGTATTGCCCCTCATCAGGTGGAAATTGGTTAGTCATGTCACTGCAAATGTTTTCATTAACAATAATTAGAATTTCTATACATGTATGTATACTGTACATTCACAGTATATACCAAGTGTAACCAAACAAATGTTTTTTCTCTGTGTTTGTTTCACAGGTTCCCCAGTTCTCAGGCAAAAGCCTCCTCCTCGTAGAGATGCCACACTGGTAAGTTGTTTTGATATTTTAGCCATTCATACATCTCTCCAGTCATGTAGTTATTTATTTGATAGGTTGTCAAATGTCAATCACATAGTTCGATAAATTTGTATAAGTTCTAATAACTGCATACCACTTGTCAGCAATTTTATCTAACCCTTTTTGCAGTTGAAGAACAAACCAACCAAAGTAAAGTATCTCAAAATGTGACTAAAATACAATGCACTTAGTTACTTTCTACCACTAACAACAAGTCTCATTTGTGCTCAGGGATTCCAGTTGCCCTCCCCACCAGAGCCCCCTACAGTTGAAGCAGAGTATTACACCATTGCAGATTTCCAGTCTTGCATATCTGATGGTATCAGCTTCAATGGAGGACAGAAAGCAGAGGTAAGAGCTCTTCAAGATACACCTCTGTAAAAAGACAGTTTTAAATTGTACCAACAATATACCAGTGTATTAATTCATAGGTGTCAGCTGAGTAAGAATTCTGCATTCCCCAAGAGAAAGTCACAATCAAATCTAAATCAAAAAAATTTAATTTTGCTTCTTATAAAGACTTCTTATAAAGACTAAAAACGTTCTTGAACTTGTATTGTAGGTCATAGAGAAGAATTCTGGTGGTTGGTGGTATGTTCAGATTGGAGAGAAAGAGGGCTGGGCTCCCTGCTCTTACATTGATAAACGTAAAAAGCCCAACTTGAATCGCAGAACTAGCACTCTGTGCCGTCCCAAAGTTCCACCCCCAGCTCCGCCTGTTAAAAAACAAGATTCAGTGGATACTGCACCTCCCAGTAGCCCTGGATCTGAAGCTCCAGAGTCCCCTGTGTCTCCTGGGAGACCTGTGTATGAAGAGCCAGAATATGATGTTCCTGCCATTGGTGACCTGGACTTAGAGTCTGAGTTTGAATTTCTGAGGGGAGAAGGTTCCTTGGTGGATGGTAAAAATGAGGATTCTTCCTCTGAGAAAGGATCCCATATGTCCTCCAAGCCTTCTCCAGCTTCATCGCTCCACAGTGCCTCCTTCAAGATGGGCGAGTCATTTGAAGATGGCCACGAGGCAGAAAGGGATATGGAGGGAGAGGAAGAGTGTATCTATGAGAATGATGGCTTCCGGGCTTTTAGAGAAACCCCGGAGAGACAGTGCAGCAGGGACTCAAATTCCTCCAAGTCAAGTATCTTGTCGGAAAGTGCCAAGACTGCAAACTCAATATCAGGTGGATGGAGACCAGCAAGTAACAAGCTCAAGATTGACTTGAACGGGAGCCCATTTTCAACTAAAGCTGAGGAGGCACACAGTCCTAAATCTGCCTCAACTGAATCCACTCCAGATCTGCCCAGACCTAAGAAAGACAAAGAGGAAAGTAAGACATCCTCTTACACCAAGTCTTCCTCTAAACTAAAGCCAGTGGTGAGGCCTAAACCTCAAGTGGCCAAAACATCCAGTGCTGAGAAGATGGACATCAGTTCTTTGAGAAGACAGCTGCGGCCAACAGGGCAGCTGAAGAATGGCTCCAAAACTAAAGGTGAGGACTCTGAGACGGCTTCGGTCGTCTCGTCTGAGGACTCTTTCTCCTCTCAGAGCACATCAGATCTCTCCTCCATTTATTCTAAAGGCAGCCGGGGAGATTCTGACCTGGAAGGATGCATCAGCCTGTATCGCACCACAGATCCCTATGACAAAGTTCAAGAGTCTGAGGTTAGTTTTCCTGCTGGAGTGGAGGTGGAAGTGCTGGAGAAGCAGGAGAGTGGATGGTGGTATATCCGCTGGGGAGTTTCAGAGGGTTGGGCTCCAACTTATTATTTGGAGCCCATCAAGCAACAAGATGACATGGCAGGGTCAGAATCTGATGGGACCCCGACAAAACCTGGAAGCCTCAGCAAGTCCAACAGCTTAGAGAAGAATGAACAAAGGGTACAGGCATTGAACAACATCAACCAAAACCTAAAAAAGGTCACCCCACCCATCCCATCAAAGCCTCCAGGTGGCCTTTCTAAACCTACTGGCTTATTTAGTTCCCACAAGCAGAATAGCACCAAACAGCAGCAAGTTGTTAGACCTCAGTCTGTCTTTATATCAGCCCCAATCAAGGATGGTCGCAGCCCTGTTGGCTCTCTCAGGAGGAACGAGTCCCTCAACTCCACAGATCACCCTCGTGCCAGCCCCACAGTGCGACGCAACGCCTCCTTCGGCACTGTACCACGCAACCTGGCGCCAAACAATATAGCATTACCCAACAGGAACAGGCCTGCTACTGGCAGCTCTGAATCCCTTGGCCTCAGTTCTCCGAAGAATGCCCTCCCTGTGTCTGCAGTGAAGCCCAAGCCGCACATCATCCATAACAACCTCAGAGAGGTGTATGTCTCTATAGCAGATTACCATGGTGACGAGGAGACTATGGGATTTCCTGAGGGGACAAGTCTGGAGGTTCTGGAAAGAAACCCCAATGGATGGTGGTATTGCAAAGTTCTGGACAATGGCAGACCAAGGAAAGGATGGGTTCCCTCAAATTACCTCGAGAAAAAGCACTAGCACTCGTGGCAGAACTCTGGACATGCATACAAAGACTACTCAAACAGATGCTTTTATTTTGTGAAAAAGGCTAACCGTAACACGTATAGTAAGGAATGAAATCTTAACTGGTACCTTTGCCAAAAATGAGCAGCCAGATCAAATTGTGACTTTGAAATGAAGCGAGACATCCTGTAAAATGAGTCTATGTGATACAGTGCCTGAGACGTTGCATTAGGAGCAATATACTGGGACTTAGTGACACAGAAAAGAGAACAATAGAATGCAGAAGTAATAGATATTCTCCAGTGTCTACCTTTAACTTGAAATAAGAAGTCATATTGTGTCCACTCATTGAATCTTTTTATAATGACGTTTTTTAAAAACATTTTAAGCATTTAAAGCCTGCATGTTTGATTCATTATGCTGATGATGCCTTTAGCTGTTAAAACTAAACCTTTTTCTCCTCCTTTACTTACAGAAAATCTCAGTTGTTGCCAAAGCTGCTTTATATTAGTCTCATTTTGGTGCTGTCTGTTTGCATGTTTTTTAATATCTTTTTATACTGTATGTCACTTTTATGTGAAATATTTTATCCATTTAATTGTATAATATTGTTGTAATGAAACAATTTGAGCATCTCTAATTATCACAGTATTTTCTTACCCTTAAATGTAAAGACAATTCTTGTTGATTTCCTCTGAACCTCACAGCCTTAAATGTTCAGTTTTTGCTGTTTTTATTTTAGAGGCTAATTGAAATTAAACTTCCCTAAAGATAATATTTATTCATTACTTAGAAATCATGGTATTACTTATATATTTTTTTTACTGATGAAAACTCACAGCCGCTTAAACATTTTAAGAACTCCTCTATTATACATGATAACATTTTGAATTTCTGCTGGGCAGTAAATTTGACACACATCTTCAGCTGCAGTATTAATGGGATGCTCACTTGTTTTATGTTAACTGTGTGACCAGTGATGATAACAGAAGTGCCAAAACAATGAATTGAATAAATGCACTTTTGAACAACTATTAGTGCGTTCTTCTTTAAAGTTTTAGTTTTTTGTAATTAATTTTGTCCAATAAGCAATATATTGTTCTTATGAATTCATTATAAATTATAACAGTATTGCTATCATTATTTTCACCACTAATGGCAGAGGCTGCATGTTTTAACTATCTATACACGATACGTATAAATATTTATTAATGAGACTGATGCATATTTTTTTGCTGTGTTCATAGCATATCAAGTTATGATGAAAGTTTAGCGAGAAGGGAGTAATTAGCTACTGAATTAATTTGGCGTAATGAACAGTATAAACCAAATTTGTCACGTTACGCCTCTCAGTTGTGTTACATTAAAAACCTTTTTTTCTTGTAATACATAAATATTACAATATTGAATATCATTATACTTAGTATAAACCCACATATGTGCAAATGCAATACAGCTGAAGTGTTTAAACAGCTGCATGCAGTTATGCAAATAAATTAGATGACACTTGGTAGCCTGACATTCCTTTCATTTCTTACCCATAGTGCTTTGACTGGCCTCTGGCAGCTACTGCATCGGGAGAACCTGAATCATTTGACTTTGGTTTAGATGGCTTTCACTATGCGGCTGCTTGGCTGCTTAATTTAGCAGTAACTGGCAAAGCAAGACTTTACAGTGTGGAGTTGTAGTCTATAATATTGTCGCCTTCAACTATAATCAGAGAAGAAACAAACCAAAAAAACTGATTCATTTTTACATTGTCAGACACTGCATATTGTTTATATATTGGATTTGAAATATAATAATACTTACAGCCCACAGGAATTTATTATGAAATATATCCATCCCACTGGCTGTTTCCTTTGTTAGGATCTCCAGCCTCACTGGCCTGGAACTATGGGTGTCTGTTGATTAAAATAGATACCCATAGTTCTGTGTGCTGTGCTGTGCTGTGTAAAAGCAAGCTTATGTTTGCTTGCTTGTTATCTGTGACATGATGCATTTGATGTATTTAATAAATATAAAACAAATGCAAGATGTGCCTGTCACATAAAGCACCCTAATATATAATTTCAAACACTGAGGTGGTGTGTTTGTCATTGTAGTAAACATGAAAACTAGTTTCTTCTCAGTTTGTTCTTCTTCTTGTGTTATGTAAACTTTAGATATTAGAATTTGACTATTTGGATATCTGAGTTAAACTAATTGCATCGCATTGCACTGAAGACATTTTTGGGCTCTGAAGTCATGTTGGTGTTGAATGATTTTCTGTGCAGTCATATAAGGTGCTGTAGCCGTTTCTGGCCTCTGGAGGGCAGCAGCACTCAGCATCTCAATGCAAGATGGGGATCAGCGTCACAGTACCCTTCACCTCTGTCTTTGTTAACACGGTAATTAGTGTAGGGGTGGGATCACTCATTTGATATTTTTGAACAAAGTTGGACTTTTGAATTAGATTGCATTGCTCCCCACACAATGTCTCTTGACACCACAAGTCTGACTGAGAAAAAGATTTTACATCATGCCGAACACCAGAAGCTTTAAAGCCTTAACTACAACAGAGGAGAAACTCAAATTCTAACTGTCTGATGTCTAGTTAAAATTCAAAATCAATAGTATTATGCTTTTTTAGAATACAAATTTTATACCTTAATAGACAGTGTGTGTTTGACCAAACAGCTGTCTAGAAGAGATACCACAACACAGCTCAAACAAATCTGCCAAGCCCTTAAGCCTTCAGAAGGCCAGCAGCCAGGTTCACTGAGAGGTCTGAGTGGAAAGTCTGTGTGTACACAAACACCACAGAGATATACTGTATTCATGTCACTTTCACACACCCCAGCTGTGTATTTCTCTCTCACCTCTGAGAACACTTGGCCACGAACGGCAGCCACTGCTGCCTGTTTCATGTCCGGACGTCGTGGACTGTATTTGTGCCTATTGGAGTGTAGCATAAAACAGTGCTGCATTAGAGCCAGGCCTGTAGGGCAGTAAATAACAGATGATGTTCACTCTGGCCAGGTCTACATACCACGACTGTAAACAGTTTCTCTGTGAGTTATAGCTGTTTACTAAAAGCCCTTGCCTTTGTTATTCATATAGTATATGGTGGGATGTTAGTGAAGTATACTACTGTGGAGAGTGATTGTGTTAGGCATCTAAGAGATGGCAGCCTTTCTGTTCTCTGACTGCTGTCCAATTTTAATTTGTGTGCATAAGAGGTTAATCTATCATCAAACATTTGTATAATGTACATTTTGGGATAAGGTAATGCGCTCTCATTCCCCATCTTCTGCCAGAATGACTTGTTTTCTTGCTGTGCATAAAACATAACAAGGAGTGTAGCTGATGAAATGGAAATGGTCACTTGTAACTTTTTATTGCAATGTGAGTCAAATGCCTGAACCGAAGTGAGGTTGTCTCCTGTCACCAAAGAAGAGCTGCATAAGGTTCAAAATATTTCTTTAGTAAAACTGCAAAAAGTCATTCTTAAACTTTATTTAACAAACCAAACTAGTCTAAAATGCACAATGCCCACATTCACATACTTGCTAGATTGTTTGGTCACATTTAAAAAAACAGGGATAATGCACATGTAGCACTAAGTCAATTTTACCAAATAAAACTGTTTGTAACAAATTCCATCCTTCACATTTTATCCCTTTTTAACATCATATTTAAGAACATGGAATTAAATCAAACATTTTGTATTTTGCCTGGTACCTGGCTTTAGACAGCCAACACTCTGTTCAACGGTAAAAGAAATCATCCTCTAAACTGCCTGTAATTTACACATCTATTGCTTATTTATGGAGAAACACTGACATTTATTTTGACTTGTGGCAAAGGTACAATACTGCCTTTCTTTTAGTCCTGATTTTTGGACATAACCAACTACTGAGGGAAATATCTGGCTCTAAGCTGCCAAATGCTCCGCCCTGATGATGTTACATATTTGTACAATAATAATTTTGTGCAGCTCCACTTAAATGTAGTGGAGTAAACTACATTGAGGGGTATGATTTGGAAAATACTGAAATACAAGTATATCAAAACTGTACTTGAGTACTGCAGTTGAGTACTTGAGTACTTACTTACAGTAAGTGTCCTTCCTAAAATGTCCTTATGTGAAAATTATGTGACAATTTCTATAATCATGGACTATGCAACAGTGACATAAACATTTTTATTTTATTTTTGTATTTATTTTAGACACTATAGCCATACATATAAAACGAACAGTGATAATTCTAGTAGCACTGGGAAAATAAATAAACTTCATAATGTACAGTTAATATTACACTCATTAATTCAAATTTTCTATCAAAAATGTTTCACAATATTTTATTTCTGCTAGGTCATATTTGGTCGGGAAACAAAAACAGGTAGAAATGTAAAGGCTGAGCGTCTCTTAAGCACAACAAGTTTCCAGTATTATGCAATGCAGTGACAGAAGGAACGAGGCGATATTTGAACATTTCACCTTTACCAGTGAATAAATTCACACACTGATATTAAGCATACTGACATGTTTGTTTCAAAGTCAAACTCTACACTCTATTGGTAGGTTGTGTGGTTACACCTGGTCACTTCAGAGACATCACAACCACATAATAGTGACTTTAAGATGAATATGAATGTCAGCATTCCTCCTTTTCACAGTGAGGAGCCTAACAGATAAAAGATTGTCCAGACTTATCTTTATAAAGGCACACAAAAAAACTTATCTGTGACTCAAATGTTGTACAACATTACTTAAAATTTTCCCTCCATAGATGACAAGCGGCAACACCTCAAAAAAATCAGCACTTACTACTTTAGAAATGACTGAGTAATATTTCAGTGTGGCCAAAATAACACCTGAAAATAGCTTGTATTGCTTAACAATTCAAAGCAGTACATAATGCATGAGATTAGTCAAGTGAAAATGTCCTTGGAGTTCGCTTTTACTGACGGAGAGCAGCATTGATATGCAAATGAAATCATCATAATGTACCACAATAACAAGCTACATCCTTGTTACTGACTGCACATGTGTGAATTTTTTTTTTCTACTTGAAGACACAGTGTACTGAAATACATCACCACTGAAAGCATACATTCATGTTGTAATTTAATGTACAAATGAAAGAGAAGTGTGTAACCTAAAGTAAGCCAAGCCATCTATAATGTAGTGTTTCATGGGTTTCTTGCAATGATGAAGAGGTTAATTTGTCATGTTTATGTGCTCTTTCAACAATTTAAAAATACTCCACTGCCCACCAATGTTTATTTGGATGACGTTGTCCAATTGCAGCATCCATCAGGCTTACTGAGCAGCCAGAGATGCTGGGGGCGGCTACCAAGAAGCAGGACATGCAACCCATGCAGGTCCCACGCTTTACGGGGTTTCTTACAAACACCTTCTTTGCACTGAAAAGTGAAGACACAAAAACAGTGGTGCCTCAAACTCTCCTGTCTTTATCCCAAAATTACAACACCCTCTCTCATTCCTCCCTCGTTCCCTCTTCACCGATTTACATCCTCATTCACTGCGTGACCTTCTATGGTGACAGAGTTCACATCTTTTTATTTTACCCTTTGCACAATCTCATCCTGCCTGAAAAAAATCACAGCAACACAGCAGGTAGTGTGATATCTGATGAAACACTCCATTTGTTATACAGCTGAGGCCCTTTAAGTGTTTCTTTAGTCTTTAAGTTTATGCACTTTATTGCAGTATAAGCATTTTCTACTCATTCAAAAATGGCTTATTTTAGAAATACTGAAACTTTTTAAACATGAAAACTCTGGACATATAGCATTCTGGACACAAAATATGACTATAGTATTTAATTGATTCTTCTTATACAACTATTTTGACCCAGTGTTTCCTGACATGCCCTGGACTGGCAGCTGGTGAAACTTCAGGCTTCTTCTCCTTGTTTGTTACGTAGCTCTGGAGAACTTTACTTTTAAAACTAGCTAGCAGTAGGACAGATGCCTCTTTGGATTACTCTCTCTTCAGCAAATGTCAGAGTCACTAGATAAAGTAGGTCAAGTCCAATCTGCTGTTTCTGTTGATATCACTGTAATTTCTGTGGTCTCTGATGAATTTCAATGCTAAGTCTTCACAGGTAAGAAACACTGTGAGCTTTCCAATGATGTGCTTTAGACATCATAGATAAAATGTTTTAATAATGGAATTAAAAATCCTGCAGTACCTGAGCCAGATTGCACACAAAAATAAGTGGGCTTTCACTTGTGCTGTGTCCATCTTTTCAAAGTCTTACATGGCTTTAAAAACCTCTTGAGCTGAACTTGACAATGCAAAAAAAATGTCTAAGACAAGCCTATGCACTCCGATAGGTCTTTATGATATCTTTGATTGTCCTCCTGCAGATGGGGCAACATGCATTGGCCATCTTCTTGAGTTTGAGGCCACATGTGTAGCAGAGACACATGTGTCCACAGGCGTAGAGGACAGTGTCCACCATGTTTTCGTAACAAATGGTGCATTCATCGCTCCATGAGCCTGAGCAGGATGGGAAGGTAGGGGACTCTGGGTGGCTAGAAAATGGAGAGCTCGGAGTTGTACCTGAAGATAAAAGAGAGTGAAAAAACAGAGAGTTGAAACATTAGATATGTATGAGAGACTGAGAAAGAAAACAAAATGAAAATGTGCCAAAAAATAGAGGAAAAACCTCCCAGGTGGTTATCACTTAAAGCCAAAATTCCACAATGTCTGCGAAAAAAGGGCTATTGTGTCTGCGCTATTCTTTAGCTTTTTTGCTGCTATTAACTGGCAAGAGTTTTCCTCTTATTCTGTCTGCAGAGTGGGACTGCTACGAATGTATTTTTCTATTGGGAATTTTTAGGATTATCTGATTGCTGAGACAATAACAATACCTTGGGGAAACTATAGAGATAAAGACAAAATACATAAAAGACGAAAGATTCAACTGGCCCATTTTGACAAACCTGTGGAGGAAGAAAAGGCTGTTTGGTAGTTGGAGTTGAGGCTTGAATTGAGGTTGATGTTCAAGGGTGTGTTGAGGTTGGGTTCGGAGTTGCCACTGCAAAGAACTGTGGGAGAGCCGGGTGTGCAGGATGGGGAGCTGGGGACTGACGGGCCTCGAAGGTCTGGATGTGGAGATGAGCCTGAATGTACACGAGACATTTGGGCCAAAATAAAGTTTTATTACTATATAAAAAAATGACATCAGTGCTAAAAAAGAGCCAAATGCAACACTTCAATATCTGGGACTCAAATACTTCTAACATTCATGCTAGGCAGCTCTGAGAAGTAAGTCAGAGCTGATAATTAACGATCAGGAGGAGAGACAGCTCTGTCACTGTTTCATTTTGTCATTCTCTCTCTCTCTTACACACACACACGCATAATAAATCTGTTCTATCACTAGGCAGATGACTTGTGAGTCCACAGTGTCTGTGTGTGGGTGTCTGTGAGTGAGTCAAGAGCCTATGAGCTGGTGTGGTCTCATCAGAGACGCCATGTACCCCCATCCTTCCTCTTTCATGAGCCCATGATTCCTCTGGGTAGGGTACAAAACATTTCCACAGACTTATCTGTTGTCTCTCCTGTATGATCCATCCCCATCTGCACCCTATAACCACCGGCTCTGGCATCAGTTCTCATATTGGCAGCTCATCTCTGCTCATAGATGAAAATACTGACCCCTATTCCACAGACAAATTCTGATCTAGTCTGCCTGGCAGGCACACACCATTGTGGGTTGTGGTTTACACATTGTCCTTCAACTGACCATGGCAGAAATATTTCTACACTGTTAGGCCTGCCATTTACTTGGCAGCGTCCTCCTTTCATGTGTCACATTATCTAATATTGGTGGTTCACATCCTATCCCTGGAATGACATTGTGGAATTATGAAGTAAAGAAAGAGGGAAAAAAAGAAGATAAAATACAATACTAACTTCACATTTGTGTGGTTTCTCATACATACAAATATGTATACAGTTTATTGCATAACTCTAGCTACGTGCTTTGATTCATTGCTTTGAACTCTGTTGCCTTTTCCTTCCTTGACCGCTTCAACCACTGAGGTCTCAATTTCAACCTACATAAACAAACTATAGTAGCTTTTTAGTCATGCAACAACCAGTTTAAAAAAAAAAATCAATAAACGTCTGCATGAGCACAAAGCGTCAAAAACGTCTTACAAAATTTAACCGGGATTGAAGGACAAGCAGCATACAGTGTTTTAAACTACGCTACAAGAACGATGAGCGTGAACCAAAACATACAAACAATGAGCTGAAAGATGCTGAAAAGCTTAAGGGAACTGCAGAATCAGGAAATCATTCTATGTAGGTTTCACATAATGTGCTGTTATAAAATACTGATTATAGCAGCTTTAGGATTATGGTTCATGCAGAAACGTACTGATTGTAAATCCAGAGCAGAACACATGTAATGAGGAAGTACGTGACTACTGTTGTTTCTGAAAATGATCACATTTTCTAAGATAAGAAAACAAATGACCATGTGAGAGCAACAGACTCCCATCTGTTCCACTTCACAGGCTTGACAACACCCAGCCATGACAAACTGTCACTTGCCTCAGTGGCTAGATATTTCCATGGCAACTCATGGCGTGCGGCTGCAGTGAGTGGGTGAGCAGAGACGTCACAAATGCACTCCCCACAACTGGAGTGGGTAATGACTCGAAGTACGTTCATACCCCAAAGAATCACGAGAGAGGAGGGGGGGAAATAAAAATCTATGAGGAAAAGAGGAAGTACAGACGATGGGAGGACCAGTTAAGGGAACGGGCTGTGGGTGGAAAACCTCCACATCTTGAACCTCTATGCAATTACATTTTAATAATGCATATAGGAGCATCATAAGGAGCTATCACAGGCTCCCTCACACTGACTGCTGAGTGCCCACGCAAGACAGAAATAACCTCCTCAGCCCCTGAATGTCTATGTGATAGAGAGAAAAGGAGAATCCAGAAATGAATTACAAAAGATAATTAGACAAATCAACCAATTCTAACAAACCAAGACATATTGATCACCTGTGAATGACACCTCTAATTTTAAATTTACTATGAAAGGTGCTACACAAGTTTGGAGCTTATAAGGAATGTAGGTGAATGACTTTTCCTGCTGTCACTAAACAAATCAAAAGCACTCCAAGTCCAAGCAATACTGCAGCTCCATCATAATAAGAATTGAGAATATTATAAACCACCTCAACTGTGTCTTTACCTTTAGAATAAAAAACACTCACTTTCACTACACAACCACTATTCTGCTCATTTAGAGTCGGATAGTCCTGAACTGTGCATTAAGTCCCACATCCACAGAGCCAGAAACTCAACTCCAAGCATGATCAACATCAAGGTACCCTGAGGTAATGTTCCAGTATCCTGTGAAACCTGCTAGAATTGAATTAAGCACTAAAATTCTGAAGACACAAAGTTAACATTCATAAGCGTAATGTGGAGGTAGAATGTAAATTCCTAAGAGATATATGAGCCGATAAAAAGTCAGAGAGCAGCCCAGACAGCAACAGAGGGGGAGACTATTTCATGATTCGGCTGAGTGGGAATTCAGCCTCAAAAGGTCACTCAAGGATCACAGACTGCTTTAACTTCTGAACGGAAGCTTACAAATGACAGCCTGTAAAGATGTGTAGAACACGTGCAAACCCTCAATCTACTACTTAATAAAATATTCAAACTGCTGCTGAAACTAATGAGAAACTGCAGACTAGTGCAGGTGCATTTATCTTCACTTGGACCAAATTTTTTTACCTTAAATAGATGCCTCCATTGCTGGTACAAACACTATGATCTGAAAAATCTGACGAAACAAATCCTAATTTGTTAAGTACCACAGTAAATCTGAATCTGAATACGAGTGAGAAAACTTTGTGATGGGGCCGTTATTCTAAGTATTGCTATCTTGAAACACCTCTTCCGTTGCATCCCAAAACAGATTAAAGATCATTTATGCAGTTGATAACATAAAAAATAGATTCAATCAATGTACCTAAAATCCTGAGTTGTGTGATAGTGCTGTGCAAACCAAAAAACATCCAGAGTGGCCTTGAGTTATCGACACACAGCTGCATCCCTGCACTGATGCCGTTATGGCTCATCATGACCTCCCCACCTCCGTTCACCACGAAACCCAAGATGTCTCCGCTGTGAAGTGGCACTGCCACCCGACACACCGCCCAGAATTCCTTGCGGTCAACCAGGGACTCTGGGTTGGACGGGAGGTCACTGGGCCTCAGGGTGGCAGGGTCACACGATGTCACGCCGTAAGAGAGAGATCCGAGTCGGGTGACGCCTGCCTTTAATTTAACAATCACAGTCTCTAAGCAACGCATCGGCCGGCTGGTGAACACCAGGGTCCTCTCATCACCGTGGTGATCCAGCCGTGCAACTGTGTGCTTATCCAGCAGAGTAACATGGATGCCGTGCACAGAGTGAAAGTGCAAATCAGTGTCCAGATGGCTGGGCAGCAGTGAACACTGCTGCAAGTTTTGAGAGTTTTGGGGCACATGGCAAGAGGTGGAGCTCAAGGGTTGTAGCCGTTCCTCTTCCTCATCATCTTCCTCCAGATGCATTTCCTGAGGCTGCAGACTCAGGTCACACAAGCTGATGGAAAGGCGAGGGTCATCGCTGTTTCGCTGGTGGGTGGCAGCAAAGGAACGAGGACGCAGGCAGTTCAGGGGCACCATCTCACTGTCTGTGGAAAAAAAGGAAACAGGAATTGATGTAGTCACTTGTTTGTAGTGTTTTAAAGTAAAAATGTAATCTTAATCAATTCAAAATGTCTTTTGTGTTGTTTTGTAATGATGATCGTAAGTAATATAGTCACAAAAATGTCTTTGTCAGTGAGAAATGTCCAGAGAACCAAATAATATCTCTTCACCCACTTAGCATTATGCACATTCCCATGTGGTTTCATTTATATTCACTGTCTTTACGCTGCTCATTAATCACACTTTTCACTGTAAACAAATGGTGGCCTCTGGTTTCTTTGCTTAATCAAGTTTTCAAGTTTCAAGGCTTGTGGTTCAGCAGTACACATGTTCAGAAACATATCAGACATATCATACTTTAAGTGGGGACACATATTGTAGCTGCAGGCCAGCGGCCAGTAGAAGATACATAACCCTACACATTGAGGAGAAAGGAGATGTACTTGAAGCTACTGAGTGACAACAAAGAGCAACAAAGCTGAGCTGAGATTGAGTGTCCCAATCTGTGTTTAGCTTGGAGTCCAGTGGTACTAATAATAATAATATTGAATACTTTATTGATCCCCTTGGGGACATTAGCCATATTTTCTTACCTATCTTACTTCTTATTGTCTGAAGATATAGTCATGACAACTGGACTTCTTTCTTCCATGTAGAGACGTTTCGTTCTGCATCCACAGAATTTTATCAATCTGAGTGAAGTGGCTAGTGACCCCAAATATATCCTCCAGGTTGGTTTCACCTCACACCTACCTTGAAT
>JAUYWH010000007.1:12800685-12879414 GCA_034779795.1 Ctenopoma multispine
TCCCGACAACATAGCTCGGAGGATCACTAGACCACGCAAGCCCTTCCGCCACGACAAGGCCTCGATCCCAGAAGGGTTGATTACAGCCAATACTGCAAATTAAAAACAATTATCACAAGTAATCACGAACATTTCCACTTTTGTTGCCTATAAAATGAGCCAAACTGAATTTCCGCCCCCACACAATTCCTTTATGTTTATATCTTTAACATACTCTTTGATATTTTGACTTTAGCATTACTACTGGTAAAGATTATGAGAATTGTCCTGTAAGTAATGCAGGTTACAGTCTCAGCATCTTCATTGTGTATTGTTTTGTCAGTTATTGTACTCATGTACAGTAGTAAATATCTGTTATTGTGAATAAGAGCACCTGCAGGTGTAAATCAAGATCAAACTACTACCAGAACTCTCAAAAATGTTGAAAGAATTTACCAATTAGAATGAAAGACGATATCTTGTCATATTTCTATATGAATGTGCCTGAACAGATTTAGTACATCAAGCTAGTAACTTTCGCTTGACTGGCTTCATACTGAGGAGCATAGTTACCACTTCAGTAGCATACAAGCACTGGAAAAACTCACAAGCATGAAGCTAATAGGGGGAATGCACTTCTGAAATGGACAAGGCTCCCACTTCCTTGGACCACAGTCACCTCTAGCCTTTGGATTTTTAACCAAAAAAGGCATCAACATTGGTCTAACTGGTTCTCTTGACCTGAACATAAGTTGCAGGCTTCAGTCATTTCCAAAAGAGGAGAACTTAGGGAGGGATGCAGAGTCTCGCACAGTCTTAATATGACTGTGATCAAATTTAAATGCCCAGTCCCTTAAAAAAAAGACGGCTATTCATATGATTTATTAGTGTGATCAACATACAGAGCAGGAATATCGAAGAGAGAGGAGGAAAAAATAATAGTCTGTAGTATGATTCATGATTTTAGTCTAATTCTGCCAAAAGAATTCAGCTCAAGGAAATTACAAAATGTTTATATCATAGAGACATTTAACATCTCCCTTTGTCTATCTCCCTCTCTGTCTGCTGTTTGCCTGTAGCTAGAAACTGACTTTTGACAGATGACTTTGCATACTGTTATTACCATGCTGGAATTTCCAGTTTATTATTTTTGGAGAATTTGGCTGTGAGCTGCAGACCAGATATCAAACATATTAGTCCATCATACATTTGTAGTACTTCAGGGTAATCACACCCCTCAGGCCTATCTCTTGTCTTCATTAATCACAATTAACAGTGATGTTTAGGTCTGTTCCCATGTGAAGCCCAGTGGAAACAGGTAAATACTACAATACATAAATAAGGATACTGTACAAAACTGAATTTAAAGTTGTCTATAGCCTACATTTTGTCCTTCATCCTGTACTGCTGAGCCATTTTTCCTCTCTCCATTGTTACCAGGGTGACCCTATGCTTTATATCTGGCCACTTGTGTAAGACTGCACCTATCTGACATCTCTATATTTAAAACCATTTCAACCACAAATCAAAAACATTCAATGCCTACATAATCTACGTTGACAAATGAAACAATAGGTGAGATCGGTAGCATGTGAGCGTGAGCAATAGGCACACTGAGTGAACACAGACAAAAATAGACACAAAGAAAGGAAAATACAGCACAATAAGGTTCACACACAAAAAAAACTGAGCAGCACAGAGCTTTTCAGAATTTCCATGTTACTGTACTTCTTTATCTGCTGACGAAACAGTCAAATATCATCTGACAGACCAACAGACTGAATCAATTTTAATTTAAGTGACATGAATTTCACATAATTACAAAGTAGTTAAAAGTTAAAAGCAGCTCTGTGAGGTTGTATTAGAGCTAAATGCTAATATAAATATGCTTAGTGGCTAGTTAGAGATTGGTTAACTGTTCAAGTCATTTTTCAAATAAAAAATACTAATATTCCTCAGTTCCATCTTCTCATTGTGAGAATTTGCTGCTTTTATTTAACCATCGTTTTTGTCACCCTTTCTACATAAACAAAAATGCCAAACATTAAAAACACCCAGTACAACTCACCACTCACTATGACTTCAATAACAAACATGTATAGTAGACTTCCGACATATTATTAATTATAACCTTAAAAGTCATGGCAGAGCTGTTGTATTGAATTAAATTAGACTGCATAAGTGAACCTAATTATAGGTAACCTAAAGTGGCCAGTCAGTGTATTTCACAGGGCTGGTGGCACTAGATGAAAAGTCAGAGAATCACACTGTCATAAGGATTCATCCTCTAGAACCACGGATATGTAAACTAACATTCATGAAAATCTACCCCAAACTTGCATTGCTACCCATAGCGACGCGGTACAAACAAAATCTGAAATCTACATACATGCAAACACCAGATTCCGCAGCTTCTTCCAAACTGTTCCCTCGCTCCTCTGAAGTGGAAATGTTAGTGATGTCTCTCAGTATGTTAGTAAGCATGAGAAGTATACAGCAGGAGATTTTCCCCACTATGATGCTCTACAGGCCTAATGCATAGCAATGCTGTGTACAGAGATGATTGATGTCAACACTGCCCTCTTAATCACCCGAGAGGTACACAGGCCCTTGACAGTCTGGCAGCCATTTTGGATTCTTCTCTAATGACTAGTGAGACAGGTTGCAGATGATGTTAGCTGACGCCGGTCTCATGGACCACTACCATTCTGTCAGTGATTAAGTGACTCATCTACCTCTAGTAAACAAACCCCCAGTAGAGCATCTTGCATCCATCAAAAGATGCCTTTGACTCACTCTGCTTATCTAACTTGGAAGGAATCCATCATACCTGTACAAAACAGTGGATGCTTTGTGGACTGCAGAATGATGTAGCATTCCCATATGTGCGTTGCTTCAGGGAAATGAAACTGAAAACACTTGTTAAGTTATTTGTGACCTTGTTCGTGGAAGGTTTACCACCAACAATCACCATTAAAAAGGTGAAAAGTTAACAACTAGTTGATTTACATTTTTAGAATATAGCTGCTATTAAAATTGGGTTTTTGTTTCATTAAGTTGTATCTAGAGCCATGTTGACTTTAACGTTGCTCAGATAGATCTAGTAAACAGGCACATTTATGAAACACATTTATTTATGACAGCACACAAAGAGCTTTGAAATCAGTTCTGTTGCTTGAGAGATATTATACAATATTGTACACTCAAGGAAACCTTTTGTCTGTCCCTCCTAGGGCAAATGTGTCTCAGTGTAGTGCTGCAGATGGACAACAGCACAGTAATTTCTGTACAAAACCCAAGCAGGGCACTTTAGTCTTTATTGATAGTTGCGTGTGGTGATGTAACAGATCTTTCTTAAATTGCATGGGCAGCATTGTTGTTCTGGACAAACCCTGAGGCTCAGTTTGATTTTCAGCAGATTAATTTAGCTTCCTCTCTTACGCAACACCATCTCAGCTTTCAAGCAGTCTCACTGATCTCAGGATCACCTCTGACTCCTTGCATGGGTGGCTAGCTACTGAACTACACTCCCCTGATAACAGCCTAGAGAAGAAACAACACAGCTCTTGAAAAGATCCTTAAACATTAGAATGAGACCTGAAAGCAGAATAATGGTTTGGCAGCAGGTTGCAGTGAAAGACAGCACAAGTGAAAACGTAGCATTAGATAGTGACTTTGATACGTTCCTTTTTACAGCATGTAAGGTTGTAAAAGATCAAATAGACACAATGGTATGAGAACCCTGCAGAGCATGTGTTTGATGTGTATTATCCAAAGGCTGTAAGAAGCAAACGTTTGACTGTAGCCCCGCTGAATCGAATTACTTTCATAGTAGGCCACTGCTACTGAATGAAAAACATCTTCAAATAATTTAAATAACTGCAACTTTACCATGTGTTGAACATTAATTTAAAAGACATGGGGTTCGCAGAAATACTCACACTAGGAATGACCATAGAAACCATTAGCACATGCAAACAAGCAACCAAAAGATGTGATCAGAGCAGAAATGACACATTTTGCATCTAACACTGTATTTAGGAGAAGCTTATACTCAGGTGGCGTTTTACAGAAACACTGACAGTTTCACTAATGTGTGCTGGCATGTGAGCAGGGACTTTTATAATTAATCTATGAAATATTAAGGCAAGGAATCTATTCACAGAAAGGATGTGAATGAGCTGTCAAGTGTGGGGAATGAGGTTACAACACAAGAATGGAAATCTACTGTGACTACTAATACTTATAATACTACTAATACTAATGCTGTTCTCAATGTAAAATACAGAAGGGATTTAACACTAGTGCACTTTTAAGAGTTTGAAGGTCTAAATTAAAGCAGAACAGGCCATAATATCCTTTGCTATCCCACCATTTTTTCAGCAGGTAGGTGCAAACCTGTGCATACCTGGATGATTTCAAGTGTTTTGATTGGTCCTCACTGGTAAATTCACTCCTAATCATCCAGACTAGAATCACCTGAGTGATTCACCTGTTTGTGCCTATATAAGCTTGCTCTTTCTTTGTGATGCCTGTTGAAAATCTTTGTTAGACTGAAACATTGCTTGATAATTAAACTTGCTGCTTACCCTTATTGTTACAACTTTTACACATTAAAGTGTCTTTAGAGGTCTTAGGGAGCACTACAGCATATGTAAACAGTGTTTTTGTGGCTTAAGTTTGAAAATGAAGTTAAAAATAAGTGACCAGACCTCTGTAGCCTGCTTTAAACCTGCAGTGCCCCTTAAATAAACCTACATCTCTTAAATACATTATCTCACTGACTCAGAAATGCATATTCCTCCCAACAGGTTTATCACAACTTATTTTCTCCTCTTTTTTTTCTGTTGCACATTTATCTCAAAAGCCAAATCAAGGTCACCCCTAACCAAGCCATTCTCCACACTTCAGGGAGCTTATTCACAGCTCCACGCTTAATTTATCCCCTGTAAAAGAAAAGGGAAAAAAATGCGGCAGATCTGTAATTCTCACCTAGACGGACTATATGATAACAAACCCACAACAGGTGAAATATGACTGTATTTGTCAGCCGGTGTATCATTAATTTCAAACTATAGTGTAAGCATCATTAAGAATCAACATGCAGCCTTCTGTTAAAGGAAAATTCGCACATGTGCCAGTTCGCAACACCAGACTTTGATGTGTCCGCCCATATTTCAGAGATTTAAGTGTTTGCTGAACGGCAGCCAACTGCTGAGACAATGCCAGGCCTTTGAGACATACCATGCTCTTGAGTAGTGACGCTCTCGGGCTATAGTGGAAAGCTGATAGCCAAGTGATCCGTCAGCTGACTGGGAGCCAAGACTATTTGGTTTAAGCCATCAATGTAGGGATAAAGGTGAAAGATGTGGGAAAACCAGAGAAGAAACAGTGGGATTTGGAGCTCCTTGTCTCATTCACAGGCAATGATTACATAAGCTACACACTGTAGAAAATCTTGCTTTTATTTGTTTTTACAACTTCTCTTTTTGTGACTTCTATTTAAATATGAACTCAGGAATATGTGTTAGGGATGCATGTCACATGAAGTTGAAATCAGAACTGCATCCACAGAGTGACACATTCCAATGGGTTGCTTGTCTTGGGGGGAAAAAAGGCCCAGACATGTAATTTCCTGACATCATTGTTCTTTTTGTCTGTCCTCTTGGGATGACCAACACACTCTCCTTGTTCTTTGACAAGAGCTGTGTGCTGGTCAGCGCCATGAGGCCAGTGAACCCCAGATAGTCGCACTCTGGTGCTGGATACCAAACAGCCCATCACGAGATAGCATGCTACTTGCTGTCAACCACACCACACGAAATGAGGTTAAATTGCACTATCTAGACAATGTAGGGGTCTCTTCTATTTTTATTAACGGTGATGACAGCCTCTATTCTTTGGAGAGAGGCAGTGCAGTTCTTAGAAATGGTTATAAATAAGTACTGAGGCGTCCACAAGGATTCATATTAATCTATCTGCATAGTGTTGTATTGTTTTCAAAAATTGGATACAGCTGTTTTCAATGCCTGATGTGTGTCACAAACACAAGAAAAAGTTATGTCACTGTTTGCAATTTCCTGGTTTTCCGCATAAAGTGGTCATGAAATGTGATTTGATCTTCACAAAAGTCACAAATATGATCTTTCATGTCTTTATTGAATACACCCACAAAATATACAGATAATGATAATGGAAAAAAAAGTGTTGGCAACACTAGATGTCTGACATCAGCAAATATCAACTGGAGTCAGGAAGCAAACCTGGAGTCCAATCAATTAAACAAGAATGAAGGCGTGTTTTAGAACTACCTTGTCTTGTGAAGTGGTTCAGTCAGCACTGTGAAATGACCTCAAAAGACCTGCTTCAGGTCTTTAAGGAAGGATGGTCCAACATTTCTCTTAGACATCGTGAAGGTCTAATCCACAGGCTACAGGAAAGACTTGCTTGTTACTGCCAAAGGTGGTTCAACCAGTTAATAAAACACTGTTGCCATTACGCTTCCCACCCTCACTCTGTATGTTTAATGGGTTTAATAAAAACAACATACATCATGACAATCTGTGTGTATCATTTTAGAAATATTGTATTTGTTTGTATTTGTGACTTTGATGATCAGATCACATTTTGTGACCAATTTATGCAGAAAAACGGGAAATTGCACACAGTGCCATTACTTTTCCTTGTGACTGTACATCTCTATCTACAATCCAAACATATTTCAGATAATTTAGTGTAGTGAAAAACTGCTGTTAATGATTGAGAAGGACCTGTTTGCTTTTACTTTCTTTGATGTAATGACCCTTTAAATAGCACAGAAACCTTGTTTGAATGGATATCAGATATTCTGAAATTCCCCCTTTAGGGAAATTTCTTTGATACTAACAACTGTGGTAACTATCCAATCAAGCTAATCTCCCACCATCTTTTTCCACTGAACTATTTGGTGGATGTGGGAAAAGTAGCTGTATGCACCTCTTACCAGTTCACACCGGGCAAGCCAAAAAATGGTGAAGGTTCACAATTAAGAAATCAGATAGGAATTTCTCAAAAAGAACTAGGTTCAGAAAGCATGACTCACCAAGCAATTGGACTCCCCTGGTGAGGCCGTAGACATCTATGAGAGCCCACAGAGGTTCAGAGACATGTACCCCACTGAAAAACAGCATGGAGCTTGAGTCATTGACTCGGTAAAACACCCGGCCCTTCTTGTCCACCCAGAAGCAGATGACATTTCCCTCATTGGAGAGATCCTCTGGCAGGGCTTTTGCCCAGAAGCCACTCTGCGACACCAGGTCAGGGCAGGCGTATTTGGGTAAGGTGTCCGGATTGATCCTTGATGGATCTTTGGATGTAAAACCAAGACGCAGAGCACCACTCCAGCAACACTGCTTTTTAGTAATCTGGAGAACAAACAGCTTTAATTAACAAAAACAATCAACTTAACATTAAACTTTACATTTACTTTTCTATTTTCATGTTAAATATAAGCTGAAAGGTTTAATGACATATTTAACTAGGGGAGGTGGTGGGATGTTATTGTTAATTGCTCTGGTCAGTGATTATAATTCTGTCCAGCACCTGTATGTGGGGTTTAAACCCAAGTAATAATTACATCAACATTAGCCACTATACAGTTTTTTTAGTCAAGAAAGAAATTTGATGTGATGATATCCCTGGATAAAACGTTAAGTTTCACCATATTACATACTGAATTGTGTCACCAAATTACCAACTGGCATGGTAATCCATTCAAAGGTTAATGAGATATTTCGCTGCAAGACTAGCATTGCTAGCGTGGCGTAGTAGTTACCTTGGTATGTTTATCACCTGCAAACGATTTTTGTCTCATTTCAAACCTCTGTTTACTTTGAATTTACCGTGCAAGATAACAGTACGCCTCACATGGCAGTGCTTGCCTGCTCTCTCACTTTCGAGACATAGATGGCCTGATAGGTGAATGGAAACTTGTTCTAAGCTGCTGCTGATTTGGCCCACACAAGAGCAGAGAGCGAAAAGAGAGAAAATCAAAACAGGGGAGAAAAGAAATAGGATGAAGGGAGACAGACAGGAAGAGAGAAGAAAAACACTGAAAGAATGAAAGAGAATGACTGGGAAAGAGAGTAGGGACTTTTTAACACACTGGCGTCTTAATTTCTCACCAGATTCTGATATGTCTATGTACAGTTTTTACTAATGTTGAAACTGCAGTTTTGTGGTATTAGTTTACAAAAAAATGGTGCACGGTTTTGTTTTGCAATGAATCAATGAAGAAATGTTTGATTCAGGAAATGATGGAAGCCAACCAGATTACTAACACTGGCTATGCTGCGATCCCGGGGGCAGTTTAATGTTTGCGCAAATTTTTGTTGCTTATTGCCGATACAATAAGTGTGACTCATGCTCATGCACCAAGTATGATGTTTGTTTTGATTAGTGAAACATGTCAAAATAAGCAAGAGGAAATGATCTCATGTTGCATATTGGAAGTTTGCATGTTAAACATTTGGTGAAACTGGTGCCTGACATTTAATAAAAGACGGTTTGCTAATATATTTTTCAAGCTCTGAAGTGTCATATCATAGCCACTGCATATTTTTTTCTATTATGAGTAGTTCTTACATTTTGGTTATGTGTTGCATCAACTCAAAACAGCTTACCAGATGCCTCAGGAATCTTAGAAAGACAAACAAAAAATGACTGGGTCAAAACTGGATGAAAACTGTTATCGTCTTGTTTACCTTTAGTCGAACTTGCTCATACACAGCAATAGGTCTGTTGCTGAAGGTGATGGCGTTACAGAAGCTAGCCTGTCTCTTGACTGTCCTCTGTGACATATCCATGATGATCTGTGAGCCCTTGGTGCTGGGGTGAAATAGCAGAGGGAAGGAGGGCAAATTCCCACATTGCTGAATGGGCAGACAGCGTTTGGGCTTGTGGTGGCAACTGTGAGATGTTGCAGGAAATGGCCCATTTAGAGAATCTATACAGAAAGAAGAAGAAAGAAGAGAAGGAATAGAGAAAAAAAAAAGTGGCTGCTAAGTTTGGTCAGTGCAGTCAATGGAAAGGAGAAAATGCATTACTGAGAAAAAAGTGGGATACAAAAAACTGTACAGAAAAAGACACATTTTTTTACATTTAAAATATTCGATTAGTCTGTACCACAGCAGGCTTCATTTTATATAATATACTGACATCATGTCACATGTAATTCCCTTTCACATATCTTACCTGTTTCTGTAACATCCTGTTAAGTAAAACACATTAAAATGATCTAGTACATGTTTTCTGTTCCTACTTCTCATGGTGGCAACAGTACAGCCACCCACTTGCCACAGACATGAATAAAGAGCAAGGTAAATTACATGCAAAAATGTCCTTGGGTGGACAGAATCGCTCTCTTTATTACGTAACTGAGGAGAACAATGTGGCCGTGAAAAAGTACTAAAATTTCATTGTAATTGTGTAATTTTTTTGGCAACACCCATGACTTTTTGTTATCCTACATCTTATTAGATTTTAAACTAGTATGTTTCATTAATGCTTTGTTCCATTCTGTACCTACATTTTTACAATAATAAGTAGAAGACAAAGAAAATAATTATGTAAAAAATTAATTATTACATAACCATATGTGGCTCATCATATACTGTAGAATTAACAATAAAAAACAACATTTATCAACCACCATATTGTTTTAAATATCACAATATTTATGCCTGAGAATCAAAGTACCCACTGCCTTTCTTATCAGAATATAATATAATACAATAAACATAGTTGTATATAGACAATTACTGCTACTAAATTAGATTTAGTGACATTTATTGTTGTTTTGCCAGTAAAAGGAAATGGTAACATAAGAGCCGACAGGAAAAGTCAGATAGCAACATGTAGCAGAGTTTTTAGACCCTTTCCCGTGTGAATATGACTGCTCCTATTACAGAAACAGAACTACTGTAAACATATTCCTTCACATCACTTCTGTCTTTTTGTGTTTTACACCTAAATAGTCACACTCACTCCCTCAACTCTCCTCATTTTGTTTCTTTTCAAAGCAAAATGGCAAGGTCAACGTGGTCTAGTGGAGGAGGCTTTTTCTCACAGACACTGGGTCCTCATTAAATGTACAGCAGGAATTAGATATTATCTCATGCACTGATCTGAAAGAGTTCTCTGTGATACAATTCCTAAATCCTCTCTACCGTGACATTTAAAGCTTTTAAAGTAGCATGAAATCCATCCAATCTGCCAAGATTGGAAGCCAAATAAATAATGTAGCCCTAATTAACACTTCTTCATCCTTGAGAACTGCTTGTATTTTCACACCTAAATTTGGAAGGTTGTGTAGGAGCTGTTTGTGTGTGTGTGTGTGTGTGTGTGTGTGTGTGTGTGTGTGTGTGTGTGTTTGTTCAGGAGAGAAGTAGAGTCTTTGCTGAAAGACAGCTATTCTTGCAGTCTATTGAGTGACCTTGTCAAGAGCTTTATAAAGTACCCTAGAGACAAATCGATTAAGATTGTCAAGAATGGTCATGTGACTTCTGACCCCAGGTCTGTCATAATGTCACCATTGTTTGGATTTCAAGGCAGAGATTGAGGTTTAGGCTGCAGATTAAAAGTTCTCAAATTTCTCAAAGCAATGACTCTCAATAGGGCATCATTGTCACAAACTTCTGCAGTGTCTCTTCCTTCAAATCACAATCAGACAGACTCTGCCAAGTGTTCTGGGCTGAGTACAGTGTATTTGTTAAGCTCTTTGCATGCGCTTGTCGCTGCAGAACAATGTTGAATTGTGCTTTGTGCACAACAGTGGTTTTAATTGAAGTCATAACAAATCCTTCAACCATATTGCATCCATGATGTCATGTCAGATGTGATGTCTTCAGGAAAACAAAACAGGACTGTATTGTACTCCACTGATGACAAGGCCTGAGACTGAATAGAGTATTTCCTGCAAGGTCTGAAAACAGAAGCAACACCTCACAGGCTTCTGCAGACACCCCTGCTTTACCATCTAACCAGAAAATCCAATATCTTCTTTCATTCTCACTGAATTAATATAATTTCTTTAGCTGTGAAATTAAATTCTCTGATCGTTTTTCAGGAGCAGCTTCATTTTCACATCCCAGACATCTTGGGAGTAGCTGTATGGAATTCAGGACGCACAGGAGAACATATGAACCACAAATAAAGGTAAATAAGCAGATGAATGGATAAATAAAAATACCACATCTGATTTACTGTAAATAACAGCTTGGTTAGAAGCAAAAGTGCTGATGATACAGAGGCTGCTGACGTTTATTTAGAAGTCATGCAACCTGATGGAGATGTCTGGGTGAACAGTGACCAGAGCCTTGCCATGATAAAACAGTGCCAAGTGCCATGACAAGCATCAAATGAGCAACTTAAGGGGGGATAATGTTACTTAATGCACCACCGCACACAATGTGACTGCCTTTGCTGTCATTAATTAAAAAGGACAAACAGCTCAGAGACAAAGAGAGACCCTGGCCAGTGTCATTTGGTCTCCTATGCTCCTGTGTTTCATCCCCAGGCTTGGTCTCACTAAGCAGCTTCAACAGACTCCACTAATGTGGAGTGACGTTAGTATCAAGGCTTGGTGGGCCTCTCTCACAAGACAAGTACTTCAGTGCTGTGAAAAAGTATTTTCCCTGATGTTTTTTTTTTGCATATTTGTCGCACTTATTTAGATCCTGAAACCAGAGTATCCTGAAGCTGAGCATCGCCAGACCATCACACTACCACCACCATGTTTGACTGTTGGTATGATGTTGTTTTTATGAAACGCTATGTTAGTTTTACGCCAGATCTATTAGTTTAGTGCTGCAACTAGCAATTATTTTATCATTAATTATTGATATATCTGTTCATTATATTCCCATTAAATTAACTGGTCTAGTAAGTAAGGAAAATGCAAATCAGAATTTCCCTAAACATTGAGCTGACATTAACAAATGTCTTGTTTTGTACAATAAATAGTCTAAAATTTTTTTAATTACACCTACTTTAGGATCTGAAACAAGACAAATATGACATTTTTTCTTAGAAACTGTTGCAAATGCAATTTGATCTTCAAAATAGTTCCCAAAAGCCAATTAATTTTTTCTCATTCTAATCAATCTATTAAGTAGTACATTACAAGTGCAACTGAGCTGTTAATTCTAATTTCTATTAAGATCATCATTGCATTTGATTTAACTATCCTCTCACGAAGCTAATTACCTTTTTTAAAAAATTGTTTACCTTGTTTTGCTAACGTAACTGTGACGTACCTAATCTAGACCTAAATAATCCACATTTGCCAAATCTGGAGAGGAGAGAGTTGAGTGATTCATGAGCTTCTGAGCTGGACAGAGTCCTTGAAACATCAGAAGAATTATAGATATTTACATTTTCAGGGCTCTGACTGAGCTCCCGTCAGTAGGCCAAAAATTTCTAGCAGCACCCCTGCCTGCACCTATATTATATCACAGCAGTGGCCCCTCACAGTGAAACTGGAAAAATGACTATGTGAGTTGGCCAGTGTCCCCGTTCTGTCTTAGAAATGAGAAATGTTTACTGTTGCCTAACATGGTTAGAACAACTAAAAACCAAAAGTTGATTATACAGTACATGTGCCTCCTTCATAGCTAAACAATATGATTGAAATCAGCTCATGTACTGTTAAGACTTTTAGTCATCAGTGAACACTTCTGCCAAGGTAAAGTCAGTGTAGGCCAACATCATCAAATCCAACATTCAGAAATGATCCCTACATCCCACAAAACTAAAAAACAATTACTATTAATCAGGGCTGAACACGATGATTATTGTCTTCATCAATTAATTTGACGATAATTGTTCCTTATTCATTGATTTTTTTCTCTATAAAATGTCATAACATGGTGCAAGCTGCCCAATTCAATTTCCTAAAGCCCAAGGTGACATCTCAGTATGGCTTGTTCTGTTCAACCAACATTCATAAAACTCAAATATATTCAACAGTAAAATAAACCACCAGAAAGCAACTCATCTTTACAGGTTGAAACCAGATGTTAGTTTTTTTTCCTGAAAATTAACTGAAAGAATAATTAAAACTGTAGCCGATTATAAAAACATTCTGGCAACGGAGTTATGGACATTACACTTTTACTAGGAAAACTTTACAGAAATGTGATTAGAACAGCATCAATGAGTCAAACACACTTTATTATCACATGTCACTGTGAGCAGGCAACAATATGCATTAAAATCCTGTATTTGCAAATACAGGAAGTAATATAACAAGGAAATCTAACATAATAAATACTGTCTGATAAAACTTCTGCAAGCTGCACCTAAAATGTGAGTTGGATTTTAAAAATTGCAATGCACCTGTTAACTTTAAGTATTTGGGACACAATGCGCATGGTCAATTTATAGCCGCACGTTTGGAAAGCTGCATGAAACTATGAGAGTTCCGTGTTTTCATATTTTTTAATAAGGTCTGTAAAGTTTTCAACTATGGGCTATAAAGACAAACGACTTGCAAGTGGCATAACAGGTGGGACAAGTTATTTGCAACCCACCAGTTTGCTCACTTTTAATTCTAAGTCAAGCATAAGCAGAACTAGACTTGAGAAGCATCTCTGAGTGTGTTTTTATTATATGGCGCTTTCGCCTATCACATTTTTAAAAATCACACTTTCCTGTTTATATTTCTTGTTATTCTGAGCTAGTCGTGACTTACAGAAGGTGGTAAAACTTGGCTAAAGCAGCTACTTTCACTTCTCGTTTATTTTAGGCTACCGGGACGGCTACAGCTTTCATGCACACAGGCTTGAGGCTGCGCAGCGCGCTTATAACTAGATTACATCGTCTTCTACTATAACATCACTGTCTCATTTAACAGTACAGAATCACAATCAGACAGGGTGTTCTGCCCCCGCGATGCCAGATGTCCTACCGTAGATGGTGTTTCTGGTGATCTGACCTCCCATGGCTGGATGCAAGGTGCGTTCACCACTTCTGTTTAACTGCCGGCTGGATCCACGCTCCTAACTCTCAGCTGCGCGCCTGTGGCGGCGGCATAATAAGGGACGACGACGCCGTTCACACAAAGTCCCGATTCAGTGGCAGGTTATGTCTGAGCAAAGCTCCATCGACAATAAGCAACAGACAGCAACCGACGGAGCACGCAGCGGCTCCCACAGATCAGGCTGAAATTAACATAAAAGGTGGTAGTGGAGGTGGGGCTTCCCAGGAATATTAACGCTGTAGCTACCAAGGAGAGGACTAGACTCACTCACTCAGCCTCTACACTGAATAAACCAGTGGTGAGTGTGTTGAGGATGCGCGTTAGGTTGTGTCGGGCTTTGTACCCAACTTGTTGAATAACCTGCAGCTCCTCTTACTCTCTTTAACATTAAAAACAGCCTGTTTCTCTGCATTGCTCACATCACCAGTATGATACTTGGAGAAGGGTAAATAAAAGTGCAAGCGGGACAACAGCAGGATCTAAAACTGCTGGAAACACATAAAATCCACCTTCAAAGACGCAGCAGGAGGAAACTGACTGTAATAGAGATGTCACACTGTGCAAGTGTTACTTACGACCACTGAAGTTTGAAGATGAACGTCACAGATTCTCAACTTGCTTCTTGTGGTTCTAGCCCAGCCAGCCCTGCCCATTTTGGTGCCCTAGGCGAGATTATGGTTAGGGGAGTACATATATAAGAATGCTATCGTATGTCCCTCTGTCTTCCATATATCTGCTGTATAAAGTGTCTCCACTTCCAGCTGAAAAGGTCCTCCAGATGACATCATTTGAAAGAATTTTCAGTTTACATGATGCAATCTGGAAGAGTTCTGGAGGAGCAGCGTAATGTTCAGGAGCAACCAGTTGGAATTATCTAAGCTAAAAAAGCCAGTTTCTTTCTGTCAGTTTGTGGGAAGATGAATACTGATGTTTTTTTGTTTGTTGAGTTGACACAACGACCATATAGAGACCTGTCTGGCACCAGGATTAAAGTGATACTGGACCTGAACAGCAAAGTGATGCAATTAAACCTCAGGCTTATTTTCATGGAGGTTGGGATTTGATTTTTGGGGTTTTAGTAGCACATTTATCCTCCATAATAATGACAAAACCGGCAGAAAATCTCATTTTATGCTTTTAAGCAACTCTCTGTCAGAAGTATTTACATTCAGTGCTACATTTCCGAAGTTTAAACTCCTAAATCACTGCTTGCAATAAAGTCTCAAAGGAGTTTTGTGTTGTTCTCAAAAAGGGAATAACTTGTTACAGCGTCTGATGTGTCTGACTTCAGAGGTTCAGAGCTGGCATGATGGCCCTGGTCCACAGTGCACCTCTCAGAATCTGCCTTGTCGCCTTAGCGTTTACATAACATGTGTCGGCAGCCAGGCTTGAGAGACGCTGTACTGGCTTTGTAGCATGAGCTATATTCTTATGTTGTTTATACGAACTGATTGCGGTTGGCCTGACTGTCTGTAAGCAATTTGCAGTGAGGGTAAAGCCACACGACTGAGGGTTTTTCATACAGCATTTTACATAGTGATTTTCTATGAAAAGTGGTTAAACTGATTTTATTTGTCACAGGATATTGAGATGAACTAAAAATATCAAAGCAAAAAGTGTAAACAGAACACTTAGGAATTTATGGCATGAACCCTGCAGCTATCACAGTAATCCCTAATGGAGTTTGACATGCCACCTGATCACTGGGGTGTCAAAATCTGATTGGCTGTTCTGTAATACAAGGTGAAGTGTTCACTATGAAATAATAAAACATGATGCCTTGTGCCCTACAGAAATATCAACACAACATGCCACTTATAATGAGAAACGTTGCCAAATATACGAGTAACAATACTGAACTATAAATTACACAGCACAAAGAGATAACTTCACATTTCTGATAATGTTATAAATATCACCCAGTGACTCATCGTTTACAGTGTTACTTATGTTTAATCTCCACAAACATGAAAAGAACTCCTAACATCTTACATGGGTGTCTTAACTGGCACAGCTGCATCATTTGTAGTATAGTGTCTCTTTGTTGTTGCTTTGCAGTCTTTTGTGGTTGTTTCTTTCTTTCTTTAGGGTCGATTTGTTCCTCTCAGTAGTCACTTCCCATTTTTTTGTTGTTGTTTTGTTGCCTTTGTGGCTGTATTTCATCTCTTTGCTGACATTTTGAGCGTCTCTGTAATTGTTTTGCATCATTTTGTAATTTTGTGGCCTTGTGGTCTCTAAAGCTGTATTTATCCAGGATATCACTTCAGGATCACATTCACACACTTTACTTTACACCTGGAAGTTGACCAGTTCAAACACAGTCTAACCTGATGCCCACTGAGCAGCTCCACTGCATTTCTGTTAGTTTTATGGGTTTTTTTTGGGATCTTGCATCTCTTTGCAGTCACTTTCCATCTTTTTGTAGTTGTTTTGCATATATTGTTGTTCGATAATCCATCCATCTGTAGAAGTCACAGAATAGGATTTAAAATTGTCTTATGTCCTTAAAATCAAAACATACCAACCTGTGTTCTCAACATTTTCCATTTTATTTCTCTAGTTTTAGCTCTTTATGCAATTGCTCTCCCTTTGAATTGGATACACACTGTATACCCTGACAGAACAGACTGACACCTCCTCCCACAGTAGATTATTTGTAGATGGGCGGCTGGCAGGCAGCAGCTGCCTGGTGGGGTGTGCTGGCACTGGGCCTCGGCGGACATCTTGACAGCCTTGTTTGAGGCAGCCATGTGCAGGCTTTCTCTCTTCTGGGATGATCCATGTTGAACAAAAACACCATTCAACTCAGAGTTTGGACCCTCGCCCTGGAGCCATATGCAAAACATTACAGAGCAACACAAGAACATCATATGATCCTCAACAGGGGGGTCGTCAGCAGAACAGGAACCCCACCCAGCAGGCATGTATCAGAGGTGAAATAAAGTTGTCACATAGCCTTGAAAAGTGATAGTGACAAAAGAAAGATACCAGGACAACATGTATACACTATGAGATTATTTTATTTTATTATTATGATGATTCTCACAGGATTCATCTAAAATGACCAGAATCCGTTTTATTTATTGGCAAAGTGTGCTCAGGGAAGGAATCTGAGCGAAGTATGCTTGCAGAAAGAAGTTGTTAGGGGCTCTCAGTGTAGGTGCATGCAGTGCCAGAATGTGCAGATAAACAAACAGAAATTCAGCTGTTACACAAAGCAAATAGATATACAAAAAGTTTCTAGTTCACTACAGTTCATTATCCGAGTTTACAGCTTTTATCTGAAACTGGGGTTCAGTGGAGATTTCATCATTTATATCCTTTTTTACTTTCTCTCCCTAATGCACATTTGTCCAGTGGCTTCATTTGGTTGTAGCTCTAACAATCACATAACAGCATAATGAGCAGGGTTCAGATTTTATTTAGCATGGCACTCATAGTGTGCAGTGATCCAGAGACTGTGTATCTGAAGGATCATCACTGAGGATATCTTGTGTTTAAATTCCTTAGAAGCACAGAGAAGCAAATCTCTGTGAAATTGTTTACTATAGTTGTTTTTGCATAGTGCCTGTATATCTAACCTGCACATGCAAGACGAGGAGGCACCTACATTGTCACTTTTCTGGAGGTTTCCTCATTTATTTCCGGATAGAGGATTTTCACAAACAAATTTACAAAAAATCAGCAAGATATTTACCAGGCAAAAAAGAAGATTTGAGGAAGTTATGGACTTAACCAATAAATAGTCTAACATATAATAGTATAGAAAACAGGATATATTCCGTTAAGATTTTGTTACCATTTCACCACTGGACAGAGCCAAGTTACTGTAGCTTAACGTCTATTTGCTAAGCTAAGTTAACTGATTGTTGGCTATAGCTTAAAACATACGAGAGTGACTAAAGAGTGGGGACTACAAAATAAAAGTTATATCGTGCTGTGTTTACGTTACTTTCTGTGATCTTTTCACACACGTTAATCCAGTGTCCTCTGAATAACTGACTCTCAGTCTGCTAATGTTAGGAGTCATCTATTTCCAATCACAAAACAGCATAAAATGTGCATCACATTTTTTCATACAAGCTCATACACCATAATCAGGTGTTTGTAGCTAAAACACTCCACCACAGGTCCAGTCATTATCCCCTCTATTTTCCTCAGTAAATATATTTTGTTGTATCCAGCAGTCACAGCAGACCATGTCACTAGAGTGCTGTTAGTGAGGAAAATAATGAGGCATTCAGGGAGATTTGATGGACATTTTCTATTTATTTTTTACACTATATACCTGAAAAGGCAGTTCTTTTAATACAAGCAGTCGGGGAGATGACATGGGCTGACTCACCCGGAATCAATCCAAATGTCACTGGAGTTCTGACTGACAGAAAATTTAATTTTCCTGTAGCTGACGTAGAACTTTCCACTTTTTAAATGTGTGTACAGACAGTTTATTGTAAATTACTGTATCCTGTGTCCAATTGTATATAATGTATTTGAGCTTATTGAAAGGTCCCAGTATTGACCTTTTGCTGCGTGGCCCTTTTTTTTTTGTTCCATTTGTGACTGAACTTGTCCCTTAACAATCTTTGGTGAAAGATATGTTTGTTGTTAACCAGCTTACAACTAACTTGACTGTCAGCTTACTGTGTGTTGCAGCATCAGTTTGATATTTCTGTGATAAAATCTGTTGCTGTCTCATTGGTTACAAGGATTACACTATTACAATATATACAGTCTTCATAAACAATCATTAAATCTGCAGATTTTAAATAAGTTAGTCTTCTCATCCAACATGATATATTTGCATATTTTTATGATAATGGTTACTTTTTATTAGTAAATCAATAACAAAGTGGTTTATGTAGATCATTAAGCAGTATGACATCTTACAATTAAACTCCAGTAAGAGAAATCAATGAACACATGTGGGAGTATGATTACTAAACAGATGCATGGGATCTACAGCACTTAAAGACAGAGCATCACATTAAAAGAGCATTTTAATGAATAGATGATTACCATCATGTGATGCCTTTATCAGTAACATATATGATTGCTATAATGCATTTATAGGAGCTTGTGGAAGCAGCATTTGAAAGCAGACCTTCCATCGCTACATTACTATGATCTTATTTTTAGTGAGAAAGAAATCTGAGCCAGATGAAATCATCCTTATTATTACAGAAGGATGGTCATTCTATTAATGGTTCAAATGTCTATGTGATTTTCATCGCATATCCATTATGTACTGCAGTACAGTACAAGGCCAGTATTTTATCTTTTTCTTAATGTATGCTGACTTAGAAATCCATGCATATTAAAATGGGAAATGAACACGGGAGTAATAGATAATGTTAGGCTTCAGCAGAGAGTGCTGAGGAACAGAGACTTAATTAATTGGTCCTACTTTTTTGTACGGCATTGTATTCCATCCATTGTACATTCACATAGGATTACTGCAGTAGCTGTGGTTGAAATCAACCACCATCTAGTCTAAATGTTCCCATCAGTTTGTGGTTCATTCAGCACAGCGAATGGATTTAGCAGCATTTCAGCATCTTTTTTTCTTCCTCAAACAGCACCTGCATGTATTTAGATGAGAAGGAGTAGAATAGGTGCTAATATAGCACAGCCAGACAACGTCTCACAGCCCCATTGTTTCCGCTGCTTATTGTTGTGGTTTAGTTATGTAATAATGTTGAGTTGTCATGTGACCAGCGCAGGTAAGGAAGAAACACAAGGAAAAGGACAAGAACAAGAATTTTAAGTGCATGTTTTCTTTTTAACTTTGAAGCTCCACAACATGCTATAAACCCCTTTTGTACTAAATGTAGTAAAAAAATACTGTACTGTAGTGCAGTGCAGCTGTTTACAGTCTTTCTACCACTGTTAGTACTGTATTATAAACTGTTTAAACCCTCACTAATATACAGTAAAACCACTAAAGCACTGCTGGATCAGACTGTGTCTGCAAACATGTTGGAATGTTAACTGAAACAAAGAGTAAACTAACCATAAATAAAGCAAGTTTATAATGATGACATTTATAATTGATAAATATTTAAGGTGGGCCCTGCAGCTTTGGCCTAATGCATAATTAAAGCACTTTACATAAATTCATAATGATGTCGGGACAATAGAGGAAAGCAACACAAACACTCACTCTCTATTTGATGATGAGGTGCAACATATTGATCTTTAATGTTGCTTGGGGCCTGTTATACTAAAACACAGACATATGGAGTGTTAGACAGTTTACACATGTGTTTTAGATTTCTGACCATAAAACTGAGTTTTAATGTGTTCATTACACCAAACCAAATATAAAATGCTAATATTTTCAGACATGGTGCCACCATATTTGAGCAGCACATGCACACTCATTAAACCTAATCTAATCATCCAATTAGATTATCCAATTAGTAAATGTAAACAGTTATTACAGTATAAGGCTCAATTGTTGTGGTCCCATTTTATTTAAAATGCAAGTCAGATTGTCTCAGGTTTGAAAGCTGCTCCACATCTGCATGCTGAATAGTTCTCTCTGACCTTTGTGTATAAAATCAGTGATCTGATGATGATTTTACTGATCAGTCTAATGTGAAAACATGTGGTCATGTCAGGAATCATGTACTGCATTTTTTTACACACAAAAATAATGTTTTGTGTCTAAATGAGTTTACAACAGAGGTGGAGAAGTGTAAGTACTTTATTTTTATTTTACTTATTTTGCGCAGCTCGTGACATTATATGCTGCTAAGATAATAAAAAAAACGTATTATTTTGCAGCTGCTAGAACTACATGATAACACCCCTTGATTGTTAGAATAACAACCAGACCTGGGGGCCTGAGATCATGGAAGTGCCAAGAGAGTGTCTAGTTGAGACCTGAAAGAATGGGTTTAATCTGTCTCAGGATCTGATGGTGTTTATTGAGTTTTCTATGTGACACATAGCCCACATACCCCATACAGGCAAAGGCAAGTGATGACAACGTTGGACGTTTTTTTCATCCAGACAGACAAAGATGAACTCCCAATAAGATTTATCAGGTTTTCAGCTGTTAGCCAGTTTCATTGACCAGTACTGAAATGTTTCTAAAAAGGAACTTATTGTTTTAAATACAAATTCATTATGATTTTGCACATATTTTAATGCACCAGTAAATAGATATGTTTACATTATATACTTAAGTAAATTATACTTATATACTTTCAGTTTCCATGTTGTGTCATACAGTTGCCAAATGGACATTGCACACATTATTTTACATGAAAACCTATAATGATAATTTATTTTAAAATGTGTTGCTGATGACAGCTCAGCATTAAGTAAATGTCTCCATTATTTAACATTGTCCTCTAGTGTTTAGTATGACAGTTGTTGAGAGAGAACTGACAGTATGGATCTGTTGTGGGAGGTAGGTTTGAGTATGATTTTTACAGCCTCTCTTAAACCTTAGTACAAACAAAAGCAGTGCTTGAGATGCGTGTTGTATGTGCACTGTGCCAATGTTAGGATAAAACAGAGTTGTTGCAACTGAGCTTCAAGATAAGATCAACTTAGTTTCGACAAGAGGAAAACAAAGCTCGTTGTCACTGTAGACTGAGATTTGACACGTTTAAAGGCTGAAAAGATTCTCAAATTTGAGATTTGTTTGAAAACTATATTTTTATTTTCTGTACTTTCAAACAAGCGAGAGACAAAAACATTACATAATTCAATTCTGAAGAACTCACAGATGAACTTTAAGCATTTAAGTTTAGAACAAAAAGCAATGAATCATATACAAATGTAGATCTACAAGTTTTCATCTCTCTTTAGGCTGTGAAAAAATCTGTGAGATGAGAGTGAGATGTTTCTTTTTCAGTAATGCAGATAAATTCACTCGTGGCTTCAGTAATTTCTCTTGAGGTTTTTGGTTTAATGCCATCTGTTTAGAATCACAGAGGTTTGGCAACAAGAGGTAGCTTTTGAATTACTGACCTTCCCTTTTTGACTTTATATATTGGTTTGAAAAATGATAAAAGCGGTTTTACCTAGACACCTATTTTCCAGACATGTTCTTGATACCAGCTACAGAGTAATGATTTAGGGTGGTAGTGAGAATCGTATCCCATTTGTTGCGATGAGGTTTCTGTCTCAGGAACAGTACATTTTCTGTGTTTTGTTATAAAAGAAAATAGATGCCTGTCTTATGCCTCCAGGAGACAAAATTGCAGGTATGCAACATGTTACACTATAGCGACAACTTGATCGATGAAAATTTACTGAAATCAAATTCCTGCTTGCCATTTTTATAACAGTGACATGAACCTATCAGGAAGGATTCAGAGTACTGAAAAAAACAATTTACTTCACTCACGATTAATAAATAACTGCAAACATTTAACACTGAGCTTAAAATTACTCAAAATGCACTGTTGCATTATTGATACACCCACTAAAGCATGCTGTGTATCAAACACTATGCTGATATTTTATGAATAAATCCAATGATGGTATCTCCATGTCATAACTAAACATGTTGACAACCCGTAAAAGAGACATTAATCTCTTATTTTATTGACAGCTTAAATACTCGGACCACCGGGTGACATATGCAGAGCACACAAATTGCAGCGCTGCAATCTTTCCACTCGTACATAAATCACTGCAAGATAGAACGTGGAGGGAGAGCTGTGAAAGAGAGGCTAATGGAGCAAGGAGCACAACCATGTCATCTGTCAGACAAGTTTACAAGGTATCTAGTACACAAACTTTAAACATCTTTACACACACTTTCTGGAACTGACTGGCAAACACGCCCAGAAAAAAAACAAACCTGAAACTAGTGAAGAACATGATAGTTGTCACCGAGGACATACACTGAAAATGGGAATGTACAATACCTGTGGGACTGGCCCAGATAATATGTCAGCATACTGTACCTAGAAACTCAATGGTGGAACTGATATATGTGTAAAATTATCATCCAGTATACTGCAGGTTTCCACCTTGCCCTGACTGATCTCAAGAAGTATTAACCACAATTAATAATCAGATATACACCAACATTTTACATTGTATGCACATACATACAGTTTGCTACGGATACTTACCTGCTTTTACTTTTTGAATTCAGGACTTTGACACTTATTTTAAAGATCTACTCCTTCTACCACTGTAATTCAAGGACCCCTTACTGTCTTTGTCATGTGAACGATGTATGATGTGAATGACATTCATATTCTATTCTTTTTTCTCCAGTGTGCAATTTCACATTACAGCATATGAAAGGAGTATCGTGTGTAATGATTGATTGTATATAATAGGATGAACTAATGGCATATAACATTTTGAATGTTCATTTTCCCTAACAAGGCATTTTAATTAGCTACAAATATGAAAAAAATGTAGATATCACCACATAAATTATGTATCTGTCCATAATTTGAGACAGAACAAATATTTATGAATCCTCCTCTGTATCATTATATTGTTCCTCACATTCTAGATGGATTATTTTCAAATTCAGTGTGTAACAAGATGAACGATGCTTCCCTCCGTAGTATTGATTCCTCCATGTCACAAACAGACGCTTTGTCATTGTCTATGACTCACAATCATATTAGGTCAGCAACAGGGTAAGGCCATGTTATAACTGAATGGCAGCTGGACTCATCTAGATACAAATCAGTTCTTTATCTTCCTCACGCTCAGAGCCATACATTTGTGACATCTATTCTATTACAGCATTTGTTAATGATGTATTAAGGAAACATGTTCATATTCCATAATGTGTTCATTTAATTCTGTAAGTATTCGACTTGTGTAAACTTAATTTTCCATTGTTGTGTCTATTACGGGTTATAATTTGAAGCTGAATGACAATGTGCAGACTGTCTGGTCCAGATTTCCACTCTTGTTCCGCCTGTTGTTCCTGTGCTCTCCAAACAGATGCTCCATCAAATCTCTTTATACTTTGCTGCACAGTGGGAGTTACACACTGTCACTTCATGGGTCCTATTCAAACACACTCAGCGTATGAGCTGTCATTCACCATTTTCATTTTTGTATGTGTATGCGTGTGCCTGCTTGCTCATAAACATATGCCAGTGGGCTCCTTTTTCATGTCGTGGTGCAACTCTTTATTTGGAAGTACGCTGTAAATTCAACCTGCCAGTGAACCAGTAATATGTGTATGTTTATGCACATCTGGTCTTTATCCAAAAATGACAGCGCTGCAAAACATTAACATCAAACAAAATCTCCTGTGACCTTGATTACATTTTTCAAAATTTCCTCTTATCGAGTTTTCGTCACACTGCTATACTTGAGCCAGTCATTAGGACCTTGGTATCAGTGAGGGGATTTGCAGATCAATGCCCATCTACAAGACAAACCAAAAGCTGGATGAAATATAAATGTCTGTGTGGGTTGTTTGGTTTTCACTAATAAGGCGCTTCAGTGTTACAGAGCATCTGAGTGTCATCCGGTAACTCATAATAACATGATGTGTACTCAGATGAATCATACAAACATGAAAAGAATTAGCTGCTCTCCTGGGGAAAGTCATAACCCCTGCTCAAACTCTGTCGCCCAACCTGTGCTAGACTAACATTAACCCAACTTAGGCTAGTGGTTTTCAAAGACAGACACTCTGGCCTGGCTCCAGTCCACTGCACCCAACCCACTCGCCTTATACACATATCTCCTGAGGTTGTGGCAAATTGGCACCGTTAAAGCATTCAGAAGTTCCTGTTTACAGAGAACACATGGATATACAGACAACTATCACTGGATTATATTGATACTGAAGTTTAAAAATTTTAAAATATGTTGATTCTCAGGGAAATTCTGGAGCATCTATATTTCTAGATCTCTATTTGAATTTATGAACAGTTTTTGTAGACAGACATTGGAGATATGTGATATCCTGGGAATATAAAAATATGTGTCATGTCTACTGTATGCAAAACATTACAATACAGTGCATTGTATTGAGAGTGTGATTTATTTGTTTTGTTTAATTAATAATTTAAGTTGTTTGTTTTTTAAAGTGTTTTCTGTTCTTAAATTCTTTTTTTTTAATCCCGAAGCTGCAGATCATCCCTTTATTAAACTGTAAATTCAGAATTGAAGAAAACATACACAATGCTATTGTAACCTGACAATATGCAATATATTACATAAAATCCCTAAAACTGTGAATTCCTCAATTCATTATGAATCTACATTACGAGATATTTTAAAGAGTGTGCATATACAAACTGAATACTCTTTTGTGCAGCACAGCACAGTCTTCTTTTCCTTCACTCTGTCTGTACTCATGACAGCCTGTGTCTTCAGCACATCTGTCTTTACTCACTTTATAAAGCTGACATCATCTATACAAATGCAAATCCATGTGCCCCCCCTCCAACACAAACCCTGTAGAGAATTCTAGAGCAAGTGGATGGAGGACGGGTAAATAAATCAAAATCAACAACAGGCATCTTTCCGAAACACCTGACAGGATGCAGCCCTGAAGCAGGCACAGTGAAGGTCAGTGAAAAAAGGTTTCATGTTGTCTCTGTCTTTCACTCTGCAAGCAAATGTTCCCCCGGTTTTAGACATATTTTTTATCTTGTTCCATATAAATCACACTAATTAGAGTTGGGTTTAATTACCAAGGTTACAGAAAAGAAAATGGCTGAGATGTTGCACTCTGTTGTCAAGGAAACTGGTCAGAACTGGCCTGATGGCCTTGGCAGGTTCACAGCAAACTGCTGACCAAGACCATCTAACACAGACAAAACACAGAAAGCTTGCTTTATATTTCAAAGTTAAAAAAGCACTGAGGCTCAAAGCTGCAGAAATGGAAGTAGTTGACATAAGTGTTAACATAACAGTTTTTTGTTTAGTTTCAGTAAACAATACATAAATTGTTTAATCTCCTATGAAAACATATCGTCAGTGCTGCACAAAGAATTTCCACCCTTCGTGATTTTTTTTTGTCACCGTTAAATATTCCATGTCCTCAAACAAATTTTTAATATTGCACAAAGATAAATAAAAAATGCAGTTTTTAAATGATGATTTAATTTATTAAGGGAAAAAAACTGTCCAAACCTGCCTGACTCAATATGAAAAACTAGTCAAGCGTTTGCGATAATTGGCAATGAGTTGGAGTTTTGTCCAACTTTTCTTTGCAGTATTGTTTTAATTCAGCCACACTGGAGGGTTTTAGGGCATGAACCATGTGTTTAAGATCATGACGCCTCACGCACCTCATTGAGATTTAGGTCCAGACTTTGACTAGGCCAAAAACCTTTATTTATGTTTTTGAGCCATTCAGAGGTGGACTTGCTGGTGTGTTTCAGTTTATTGTCCTGCTGCATAATCCAAGTGCGCTTGAGCTTGAGATCACAAACTGATGGCCAGACATTCTCCACTTGTGGGAAGGGTCACCACTGTTCCTTCTTTTACCCATTTGTGGATAACAGCTCTTGCTGTGGTTTGCTGGAGTCCCAAAGCCTTAGAAATGGCTTTGTAACCCTTTCTGGACTGATACATGTCCATTACATTGTTTCTCATCTGTTCTTCAATTTCTCTCGATCACAGGATGATTTGTTCCTTTTTGAGATCTCGCAGCTTCACTTTGTCAGGCAGATTATGTTTTTTTTATTCAGTAATCAGGCCTGGCGTGGCAAGTGAAATTGAACTCCAAGGAAATTTCATTAATTAATTTCAATAATTTTAGTTCATTCATAACTTAGCAGATTTATTTTATTTTCACACAGGGCCAGCCAGGTTTGGGAAAATTTGTTCCCTTAATAGTTAATTTCATTAATACTAAATTATCATATAGCAGTATATGTTTTGTATTGTATTTTTATGTAGTCAGTGTCAGTTGTACTTTGACATGTTGGACAACACCTGAGCATGAATATTAAAAATACAAGCTTCAATGAAAATGTTCTGTTTGATTTGAGAAGGACTGTTAAGAATCTGTTGAGAAATATTCTTTGTGTGACTAAAAACGTCTGCAGCTGTGATATTGCTCGTATTAAAGAGTCACTTTAGGGATAAGATATTGCCGAGAGCGTGGGTATAGAATAATTCATGATTGGTGCGTGAGTGTGTGTTCACAGACACAGAGGACTCACATCTGTGAAAGAAAATGCGACACATAATAATGTGAGCTGAGCAAACACATCACAATATTCATGATTACAGTTTCTCATGCTGCTACTGAGTCTTCGTTTTGAATCTTTTGCTAAACACATACTTAAAATCTCAAAATAGGTGGATTTTATTATGAAGTAAAATTTTGCTCTGCCAATTAATGAGATTCTGCTCCCCCTGGAAGGCAATTCAACAATGGACACTGTGTTCTTGTGTCAATATAATACCAATTAGTTTCTGTCTTTTCAAATAGATGCAAATTAAAGTTGAAGCAAATTAACAGGCTTTCCAGCTTATCCCGGTCACTGAAGTGTAGACTCACTGTGCTATATCTTTTATTTTGTCATTATTTCACTCTCCAGTCAAAGTCAGTTCATTCTCAAGGGTAATATGATGGGAAGAGGATTAACCTGACCCAACTCGTAATATCTGGATGTAGGTGTTTATCTGTTATGTGTGACCAAGAAAAATTCAAGTTGTCTCTGTGGGTCAGAGAGGGAGAGAGACAGAGAGAGAGAGTATTTACTATAGAGGTTGACATGTGGTGGAGTACACAACCATGAGTTCTTTCTGTAATCATAATCAACTTGTTTTCAGTGTAACTTGCTCCCAATGATCTAGCCCCCTCTAGTGTGTAAAGTAATGATCATGTAAAAGACTACTGCCTCAAAGGTCCTCTTTAAACACAGTCCTCATACATCATACATGCAACAGAGTGTTTCAGTGTATTATTCAAACATTGCAGCATTTGTAACATGTTCTAAAAACTAGTATTGCCCTTAAAAGCAATAAAATCTCATTCAATGTCAAGTGTCTTGGTAATGTATGTTTTCCTCATTTCCCTCTCTGCCCCCAGCAGCTATTAGTCTGTGCTGGTCTTACTCTGCTGTTGCATACATTTGCTCCTCTGACAAACCAATTCCTCCAGTGACTCACAAAACGACTGACTTCTACCACTAGGGGGCACTATGAAACAATCCAGCCATTAGCAAATTAACAGGGGAGTCATAAGGGGTGGTTATTCCTGCAGTAGTCACTGTTTATTGCTGTGTTACTGAAAATGAAATTCAAAACAAACAGGTCTGTTTGGTACATTTCACCCTCATTCTCCCCTGCTATTCCTCCAATTCACCCTCGTACCACTTTATACCCCCCTTTTTCTCTTTCTATCTCATTTTTTCTAAACCAACCAGTGGTTCTGTTGTCTGGAATATGCTAATCTGCTATGCACCGGCAACTCCCTGGGTGAAGATCACTTATTAAAAGCATAGTTGGGAGGGTTTATGCAAATTGAGTCAAATCAAAGCAAGCTTTCCCTTGGTTGGTTACCCCTTTGCATACATTGTGAATTTGAGACCAATATTTTATTCCTGATATTCCTTTTTCTGAAGGCTGTGCCACTTTCACATCATCTCTGAGCTCTCCTCGTTGTGTATTTAATGTTGAATTCATGTTGCTCTGCTTTCTCATTTTTGTCTTGCCAGCGTGTTGCTGCAGACAAACAGTTAGCTTGTCTGCAAAAAGGAGAAGTTTCATTTCCCGTTGAGTGGATTGACAGATTTGTTAGAAGGAAAAGATGGATAATATCCGCTGTGGCCAAAGGCTGCCGTGAAGTAGTCTGACACAGACACTGATTAAGCCTCTTGAGATCTGAAGGGATTGTGGGTCTTAGCTGAGAGAGAAAAGGAGAAACAAAAAGAGAGGAGTGAGCAGGCTAAAGAACAAAACTGCAAATTGGATTGGATGAGATGCAAGCATCCTGTGGGTCTGTTGGCTTTGGTGTAACATGTTGTTCAGGTTGGACCAACAATCAGTCGTGCTTCCTTAAATCCAGACCATTAGGTGCAGGAGAGAGGGGATAAGCAGATCTCAGATCAACAAGAGGAAAGAGCATCGGGGATAATGTGATGCATTGTTTGTGCACAGTGTTGACTTCAAGTCTCTGTTTATTATTTAGGAAAAAGTCATACTTTCTGAATCAGCTCTATTCATTTTGCAAAGAGCCACATATTGTATTGAAGAACTTAATCAGACCCTTTGGCATGCTTATAGATTTATGTTTATACCACAGTAATGCAAACATATCTGACTTCCACAATAACCCTTGCCCTTTAGCTCACCTCATGCTGTGCTAATTTAGAGTGCCAAGGTGAGTCCTCTGTGTTCCATATTTATATATTTGACAGTAAATGAAGTAAAAAGAGCAGAGGTCAGCGCTTCACCTCCAGGCAAATATGCAGACTCTGCAGTCTTGTGATGGGTACTAAATATCACCAGGTGTCCCTATTGCTGGTAAACTGGGAACTTTCATTTTAAGAAACAAATGAAAGGGTACAAAAGATATCTGCGATTTCTCAACCACTCACTTCAGCCAAGCAGTGAGTTTGATTAAATAAACTGAATGTTTGGTCATGCTTTCATAGGCAGAAATGCAAATTTAGTCACGCGTTGAAAATGGTTTCTTCTTGTACAGGCTTCTTGTACAAGGGTTAACCATCTTTGCCCTGTCATCATGAATATGTTTGATCAAGAGTCATGAATGCACACATGGGTTAGTAGCAGTTGTATAAAAGTAAAAAAAAAAAAAAATTTGTATTCTGTATTTTTGAACACATACGTAATACTTTCAATCATGTGCCTTGAACTATATCATACTGCACCATATTCGAGGTAAAGCAGGCTCCCTGGAGTATTACTGATACACAGAAAATGGATGGGAAATACAGTATACTCTCTCATTTTCCTAAATGAGATCTGTTGTAGGCACAAATAACTCTAAATGTGTCAGGAAACTGCTGTGACAATACAAACAACATAAAGACAGCTTCACTGCATGTGTTCAATGTCTTCACAAGTAGCTTTTGTCTAGATGTATTCATTTAGACAGTAGCCTTCCCCCATGTCTTTGTGGGTCAATTCAGTAAGGTTTGGACTATAAGGGGATCATTTTAGCATATTTCAGCGTTTAACCCGAGCATAAACCCCATCAGCGCAGTATAGGCAGCTGTGGATGATTCCTTAATCCAAGAAGACACTGAAAGAAGGATTCATAAAAGCGGAAAGGCTTCCAACAACACCCCCCCACTGCACACCAGCAGGGATAAAATTCCCTAATGTGAATGCAGAATGGCTTGCCGATTGCAAAGTCTAATTGCAATATTAATCAATTACAGAGAATAAAAAGCTCATTTTTATGCCTACCATGGGTGGCTGGCATGCTGACTTTCTCTAGTCTTAATTCACTGGATCATATGAGGTTTGTATTTTATTGAGGGAAAATGAAATTATCCCACTTCACTGTTTTCCTATTTGATATTTGCATATATCCTCAAAGCAATGAGGTTCTTATTCAGTGATATAGTGGCTACATCATACAAGTATAACATACTGAATGTTTGCTGGACTCCTGTTGATATAGTTACACAGAATCAGCCTTGCATTAATGGTGAACGCAGTTCAATAATGTCTCAGTCTGGATGAAAGCAGCCCCCCATAAAAAACCATCAGAGGGCAATCGATGTGCTTTCATCCCCAGGACGGAAATTGCACTCATATGGCTCAGACTCTATGAAGGTCCCCCATCCAAAGCCAAATCATTAACATCAAACTTGCAAAAAAGAAATCAAAATGTCAGTCTGCCCTGCAATCTCTGAGCAGATGAGTATTGCCTCTATTTCTTATACAGTTTCATTCTCCTTATGTCTACTCCTAGCATAGCCTACTGTAGGCCTATTTCTGGCAGTCTGATCTGACTGTATTGAAATGGAGAGTTAGAACAGTTATACATGAATGTTGTTATAGAATGATTTAACATACACTTTAAATAAGCTACTATACTGAGAGACTTTTGAGATTTTTTGATAATTATGATTTGATTATGATTTGATACTTCATAAGTGGTGTCTTGAAAATGTGCATATCTGAGATTCCTTTTGCCATTGTAACGGAGACTAGTGTAATTTGTTTTCACAACCTACAGAGTTCTGTGCCACTTTTTAATTACAGGCATCTATAGGAACCTCAGGGTTGGTGGTTCGCATCCTGGTCGCTCCCTAGTGCCAGTGCCGAACCTGGATAAATGGAGAGGTTTGTGTCAGGAAGGGCATGCAGCATAAAATCCTTGTGAAATCAAAAGATGTGATGGGAGATGATACACTGTGGCGACCCAGAAAAGGGGCAGCTAAAATAAACTCCTTCTTCCTCTATCATTACAAGTTACAGTGGGATTTTAAAGGCTGTCATTACAACATTACAGGTTTCAGTTTGACCATTAATATTCAATACACATGGAGCGTTTGACGCGTTCTTTTTAATGATACCTAAAATGACAATGTATTCCTCATGTTGTTATGCATTATTTCATAACTTTATATCTACATTACACTGTAAACAACACAGTATTGTGTTGCAGGCTGTAATTGAAAGCATTAAGAAATAGACAAATCCCACTTACACAGTGACCAACTCATCTCATTTGTGTATAGTATTAATGTTAACTCTTCACTTGAACATTATTGAGTCTAGTTTTTAAAAATCTTACCCAGTATTCTGATCCCAATAGGCACTGACACCCTGTAGTACATGTACATCAGTGCAGCAAGGTGGGAGGTCTAACAGACAGTCTGCATAATTTTCAGCTGCTAAAAAAGACAAGATGCTAGATAGTTTTATTTGACTTTCAACTGATCCTATGACTTGCCCAAATTAACAGACTTCTTTCTCAGAAAATAAATAAAGAATATATTAGATATTTTAAATGTAGAATGTTTGATGCTATAAGCACCAAACATAAAAGTACATTCGACTTTGCTGCATTTTGGTGATGGCAGAAATGTCAGAGACACATATTAGAAAACATAAATCTATATGCATGGATGCTACTAGACACAAATAAAGAAATTCTGATTATATATCAGCCACTTTACTTTCTTACATGAACAATTAACATAAATCAGTATTTTTGAAAAGGATCCTTTAAGTACACATTGAATATATCTTTAAAAAATGGACTAAAAGTGGCCAGGCCTATTTTCTGTCTTCATTCATTTCAAAATGTGGAACAGAGAAAAATTTTTTCATACCTGAGTTTCTGAGCATTGGGCTCTTTTGTGAAAAATCATAAATAGTTTCAAAATATACTTGTTGGGTCATTTTCTGCTGCTTCAAAGCACAGAGCGACCAAAAAAAAGTTAATTTAATGAAAGCGTTCAAACATTGTATTAAAGCACAGTAGAATTCACTTTAGCATTCATCCTTTTGATCATCTGCCATTTGCATGGTGTTCAATGTATGCCAAGGCCTCCTGTGATGCATCCCACAAACACAAAAATATATACAAACACACACTCTCTCTCTTATTGCCTCTTTTTCTCACATTTTCTGCTCTCTTTTTGCAACATCAATAGTTTCGGTCCTCATTTTAGCTCATTTCAAATTGTCTCGTGTGTTTGAAAGACAATTACTTGGAGTTATCCCCACTTGTCGTCTTGACAGTGTGTGTATTCTAGTATCCCATGGTATCCAATATTGTTACAAAAGCAATTAGCGACTGAAAAAAAACACTGGCTAACTGTAGTACTAAACTGAAATAATGCAAGGCAGATGACGAGTAATTGCTATAATTACACTGTAATGACAACTATGTAATGATAGTATACCTCCTTTTTTTGTCACCATAGTGGATCATGATTGGCATAACCATAAACCATAATCATTTTCAGTGCAAGTCTGTGTATAATTTGAGCTGCACCGAAGGTTTCTGTGGAACTTGTTGTTGTGCTTCTTAAGGCATTTTCCCCTCATTTTAACAGATAAATATATCTTCCTCATCTCAGATTTCTTGTTTCGATGATTAACTTTGTTTGGTTAATATTTAAATAGTGTCATTGATATTGATCCAAACGTATTACGCTGACATCCCTCCTCAAACATGCTTTTGTCAGATTTTCAATCTGTTGCCAGCAATTTGTTGGCTTGCTGTTACAGAGCATCAAGATGTTTGGAGGAATATGTCAAAAATTCACTTTCCTTAGTTTTTTTAGTTTAGTCTGCTCCTCTGCACAAAATTATTAGGGGGAAGGGAGTGTCAGAAGAGAGAGTTACTTGTTTCCTTTTTACTGAAAGAAGGGTAGTTTAGACCAACGCCATTAAAATAAAAATGTATATGTCATATACAGTGACAGTGAGATCTCTAGGTTAAAAAATAAAGATGACAGGTATGCCTTATTTTGTCATTTCATATTTAAAGCAGCCTATAATCTTACTTTAATTGGATTATTTTTAGCTACGTGTATTGAATATGTGCACACACTTAGAGCAGTTGTAAATATACATATTACTATTTTGTGTTTTCATTCTGCTGTTTTATTATTATTATTTATATAATACTTATTGTTGGCTATGAAATATGTGCAGTGCTTTTATTTTGTTAAACATCATGAGACACAATTTAGGAAAGAGCTGACACACACCCAGACAGAGACACTCATTGGCTGTCACACAAACACACAAGCTCATCAGACACAAGGATACAATCGTTTTTTGACATGAATCGGTGTTGACATGTTCTTATTTCCAGGGCTGAAGCTTTTTTCCAACTCTGAGATGAACTGAATGGAAATTCTGCGGCACTGGCTGGTGCGGGCGACACATCTGCCTCGGTCAATAGGCCAGAGCTGCTCATGGACTCAGCACCAAAGCACAGGAGCAGACAGCAGTGCCAACAGAGCCAGATCAAACAGCTTGATCTGTAAAGGCCCTGACTCAAGACACAAATTGACTTGGGGTTGCAAGATAGAGCACCTCTTCCCCAGTCAGATAACTTTCACAGTTCATAGACGCAGAGGGGGACACATTTTTTGGAAGTGTGCCACAGTCATTAAATCCGGGCTGTGTTTGTATTCCGCACACGCATCTGTTGAAGATCTGTCGCCGTGGTGCTGATAACATGGGAGGCGGAATCACCTTTGCCCCCAACTCCCTCCCATGTTGGTGATGGGAGGACTTATACTATTAGACACCACAGGAAAGTATTTAATTCTTGTTAGACTCCAGACTGCAGACTGAACACCCCTATCTGTTACCAGGAGAGTGGTCTGCTGCCAGAGGCACTTCTTGCAGTAGCAGATTATTTGCTTCCACTCAGATAGATGTACTTTACATGACATTAAACAGAAGCAGTGTGGGATCTGCCTGGTACAAACCCATGTCTTCCACCCGTCCTCCTTGCCTTTTGAAGCGCGTGAGAGAGTTTCATGCACGATTAATCTTATAAATCTAACATCTAATAATCAGTGAATTTTGTTTTAGGACGATATGATATGGAATTAGTGATCACATGCATTTAAATAAACAATGTTAGCGTTGTTTACACATGTACCATAATTTTAAATGAAAAATTGTACCGACTTCCAGCTTAGAATTTTAAAATGTGCATCAGCATCAAATAGATGTGGCAGGTTCTCTGGACCACAGAGTGTTTGTAATGTCTTGAGAGAGAGTAAATAAAGAGCCTAATGTGTTCTACTGCACACGTCTAAATAAGACTTGTCAAGAGAACATAATCTTCTCTTCCCATGAGGCTTTGTATATTGTGATGCCTCAGCTTGTTTGTTATGTGTTCAAGGGGCTGCTTTGAAAGGGAAATGATGGTGATATTTTCTCGTCAAACATAATGACTTCCCATTTGGAAATCTTAAAAGTCTGCAACAGAGGGACATTGTGCATCCAGATAAGCTTCTGCATTGAACAGGCTTTATACACTAGAGACATATGCTAAAGTACAGGATAATGCGAGGGATAGATTAACCACAGAATCAAACATAATAATTATTATTTGAAACATATATTATTTCTACACAAAAAAACTGCAAAATTGTATTTTTAATAGTGAGAAATACTAAACTAAACTAGAAACTAATTGGTGTCATTCAATTATAGGGCAAACACAGTCATGGTGCCATTTTACTGCCAGTCTGACAAAAATAGTATTACAAGTTCTGGCCAAGACCTTTTTGGTAATTACTGTACTCACACGTCTTTCTGCAAAATCATACAAAAATCTTCCATATGTGTTGAATTTAGCCTCTTTTTTTGTTGGTAATCCATTTTGGATACCCGATTTATTGTGTTTTTTTGTTATGTCAATGCATAGCTATTAAACGTGCATTACTTGATTTGTTGGTATACAATGATATACGCTTACTGGCCACATTAATAGGTACAACTGTTCTATCTAATACAGTCAAATACAGCAGCTCTGCCACTTTTATTCCACTTTTACAAGGCTATAATTTCTCAGTTTTTGTTATATTTGTCAGAAAGGTGATAATTCTACTATATCATTATTACTGAGGTCATAGTGGGTGATTGAGTCATACTGGAGTGCATTATATTAAGTGTGTTTAATGATTTTCTAATAGCTGCTGCATTTGATTGCACTAGACTGTACAGGTATACATAATAAAGTGGCCAGTGAGTGTACTGCCACCTTATAAAGTTGATGCACCACACAAATAGTATCAAACAGTTGCCTAGTTACACATCCAGCAGACAGAGAGAAACATCAGCACTCAGTTACAGTCATGTTTCAGGCAACCTGACTGCTGAAAGTCTAATACTATATAGATTATATATACTAAATCCTGAGGGAAATATGTGGCTCTTTAGCTGCTAAATGCTCAACTACGCTCAGTGACAAACATATAGATTATATATACTAAATCCTGAGGGAAATATGTGGCTCTTTAGCTGCTAAATGCTCAACTACGCTCGCAGCTTCTAGAAACAGAGCTGATGAGGGAAGTGAGAGGGAAACAAAACAATAAAGCCGAGCGGGCCATAAAACCCAAACAAACACCAGAAAGACCTGAGAACACTGTGCTGAGTGGAGCTGCAGAATCAGACGATAATTATCTGCTCATGCAAACCTCAGCTGAGTATCTGAAATCCACGGACACAGCTAAGCACAGCAACATCTGATTTATCACTGGGTTGTTTTTGAACTTCTCCTGTGACCAGGTGAACTTACTGGCTGACGTCTGTATACAAGGCCATCCTAATGGTGCTGCCACCCATTTGTACTTCGTGATAGACTGTGACTGAAGTTGTGAAAAAAACGTTTGTCTACTGTTCCCGCTGCCTGGAATGAACTTCATAACTACCTTAAAGAAAGTGAATCTGGGTGAATTTAAATAGAGAACTTGAATCAATTATAAAGCGTCACTGTTTCTGAAAGTTCACTGGTGCCTTTTATTTTATTGAATCAGAATTATTTTACTCGAAATCACTGTGAGCCAAGGTGAATGTATGATAATGTATGTTTTATACTGTTGTCACTATGTTGTTGATTCTGCTGACTTGGCAGAATTTTTACTTCGTTTGGACTATATTTGTGTATTTGACATTACACATAAATATACATCATCCCGTCCAAATCTTCCACACAGCATGTGAGCTTATCTTTAGCTGTCTCAAGAAATGTCTGGATATTTGAAGAAAATCTCCCTTACTATCAAAATGTTGTTTTAATCAGTATTATTATTATTTGGCTTCCTTCCTTACTTACTTAGCTTTGTTTTAATCTGTAAATAGCCAAACTTTTACTTTTCCAAAACGATATAATTGCTGTAAGTATTATTATGCAATATTGTTAACTGAGTAAACAGAAACAGAGGCACAGACTCATCATTTTGTAAAATAGTCTGTTATAGTGACCTAGATGAATGTCAGTGTTTCAAAAAATGTATATTGAATATAAAATGTCGAGGATGTTGTCTAGAGTTGTGCACAGTGCTGTGGTTGCTTTACAAAGGCTCAGTGTTCTTTTTGGTGTCATATGGGTCCAGAGTACCCACAGAGTGAGGATATAGTCAGTGTATTCTGTAAAGTCTTTGTTGTGACTGTGAAGCTCAGTCTGTTTTCATGAGTAGCCAACATTACTGACATTTCATCATTTTATCAAAACAATCCTTGTTTTGGACAGTGTAGCATGTCCAAAACACATGTGTAGCATTTTATTTCATTTCAGAGGAGAGATTTTATGATTGAACCTAGAGGTTAAACCGTATCAAATTAGTGTTTCTATAACAAGTTTCTCCAACGTGGATAAAGATTAGGTTCTAAAGAGCTGAAGCAAAACACACCTACTGGATAAAAGACAGACCTCACACTCATAATGTCGGACAGTAATTTTTATCTTGCCTTGACATTGCAATGCTCTCATTTCAGATTCTGACGCTACTTCCTGCCCTAGACCCCCCCCCCCCACACACACACACGTTCTCTATTCCTGTGTCATTATATATAACAGCCGACTTCCACTTCTTCTCTGCAAGACTCAGCTGGTGCTTTCCAGCCCTTGGTCTTGTTTTTGCATTTGGACTTTTGTTGACTGTTCCTTTTGTCTTAATCCCCTGGTGTTTTTTGCCTGCCTGTTGCCAATCACTGGCTGCCTGTTGATTTTACCCCTCACCTTTACCCTTTACCTGCCTTAATCTACATCCTTTCAGATTACGGTAAACAGCTTTTTTTTTGGTGTCCCTGCGTTGTGCATTTAGGTGTAGAATTTTCTGTGAAACATCACACACATCTGTGACGCATTTATTCAAACCATCAACTGGCATTTAATCTATGTTTGGTGTTCCAGATCTGTTTGGTGTTAGTACATTGGATTATCATACTTGATACGAATAATAGGGGAGTGTTCTTTTTTTTAAAAAACACACGTCACAACAATGGAAAGTGAACTCAATGATTAGTTGCATTTGTGAGTCCAACTATGAACTTTGACCAGCACATTTGTGCTGACCTTAAAGGGAACAGGAGAAGAAAATCTCCAGGAGGTTTTCTATAATCTTTTTTTTTTAAGATTATGTTCCACCAAAAGGTCATCAAGTTACCATAAGTCACAAAGTCAGAGAGCTTTATATTTTTTTTAATGATTTTTTGTAGTACATCAGAGTAAAGGCAAAGAACCAGACATAGAACATGCATTGTTTAATGAAAGTTTTTGTCTGATGAAGATTTAAATATCTGCCTGAATTTTACATTGTGAGCATTTCATTCTTGCAAAGGAGTTTGGTAAGGCTTTGAAGGCCTGAACACTTCTCTCATTAGATTGTGAGGCCAGTCAAAGCAAAGCTGTCAATGAGTTTGTACTATTGACGATGATAAATGATTGTAAACAACATTTCTAAAAGGTTTGTGTTGAAAAACTGTGACTGTTAGCCTCTGTTGCACATAATTAAAAGTCACTGACAGTGGCTAACAGTTCGTAAAAAGGGTGTGGTATTTTCAGCTGGTTGTAATAATTAAAAACTTCACTGGTCCATTTTTTTTCCCAAATCAGTCAGGCATGCGAATGAGATGACCAGGTTTGGTCATAATTACTCTAGATGAAAGGAAAGAATTCATTAATTTCACTGGTAAAGCAATTATGAAATTTGTATGTGGAACACACGGCATCAGCGCTATGAAAGTCTGTCATTGTCCTGACTGCTGGTTTTAGCATTGACATTTTAATTGGTGATTTTCAGCTCTCATTCTGCACCGAAAATACACTGACGGCAGAGGAAATTTCTAGGACATTTCAGAAAGAATGTTAGCTTCTAAGCTGGCCACATACACAATCATGCACATTGACACAACAACACACACACACACAGTGGAGTCACTAAAATTGAGTAGTCTGACTGAGCCTTGTGTGGGCTCAGTGACAGCGTTGATTAAACATTAAGGAAGAGATATAATGCCATTTTACCATTGTGAGTTATCCAACCCCTTTGTACTATCATTTCATCTTTGCCCTTGAACTCAAACACATTGCCGAGTGACAGGATAGAAAGAATAATGATAATGAATTATGCATAAATGAGAACTTGAATTCATCTTTATCCAACTTTGGAAAGTTGGTGCATTTGAGGACCCCTGAGTGTTATTTGTCATGCAGCTGACAGGAAACACTGCAGCTGGTACTTGTAAAAATGGGCTCAGTGTCTGTGCTAAACAGCACAGTTTTGCACAGCACTGTGGCCCATGATCTTTATCCTCATCATCTTTGATAGCAAAAGAAGGAAAAACAAAATTTCCACTGCTGCTGCATTTAGAAATAAGACCCACTGCTGTGAGAGGACATCTTTACAATTACTATAACACTGGTACTTGGTCTGGTTGCTGTATGAAAGACAAACAGGAAAATCCACAACACTGAATTTTATATATTTTTTTTTCGTTATTTTCTTTTTTGCGTCTCCTTTCTGGTGCTCTAAGATGTAGTAGCAGTTGACTATTTTCTGTCCACTGAGATGCAGAAGAGCAGCAGACATTCATAGACACTGCCAGCAGCACTGGCGTATTTACTGATTGCTGTTTTGTCTTAAACTTGTCTGATCCATCCCACTGTAGCCATTTTTGGCAAATAAAGGTCATACATGTCTGTTTCTGTCCATATCAATAATGTCAAGCAAGAGCTTTGGATCCCCTTGGACAATCATAAAAATTGCACCCTAACACATTGATATATTCATAGCTTTATTTCCAGCTAGGTTACACACTTATCACTTTCATTTTGGCCATGTTATTGCTGTTGGGAAATGTGTAATTTTCTCTGCAGGCTTTTGAATTTCCTGGATATCTTATCAGGCAGTGCCCTTTGATATTATGAACTTTTGAGCATGATATGAAAAGCAGTTTTGTCCACTTGCAGTATAGGTGTGCTGTGTAATTCATGGATTCTTGAGTAGTTTTTGCTTAGGATAGGTCAGTAAAAATTGTTTCTAGAAAAAAACTTTACTCTTGCAGAATGAAACCTTTACAATATGAATGCTAGACTACTATGAACTGATGATAGGTCGTGATCTCAAACTAAGCATTATGACAAGTACAATAATGTACATTTAGTTTTTGGAAGATTAAGAGTCCCTGCTAACTTGGTTTAAAATCTAATCTGAAAGATCAATGACATACATACATAACATTTTTTGTTAAATGTTTAAAATACAGAATTTCAGTTAATGTAAGCAGGATCCTCATCTGTCAATCTTAAATGTTGCTTAATCCTGACAGAAATGCAGAAATGCCACCAATGCAAACGTCACATTTTTTCAGCCTCTTCAAACCAGTGAGATAAGCATATATCTGTTGTGAAAAATAACCAAAACTACTGTAACAAAGGCATCAAATGTACGTTTGTGCAGGACAACACTGCTCATAGTCAGACTTTGATTAAGAAAATACATTATTTTTTATGAAAATATCACATCCATAGAAACCCTCATGACACAGCTATGTATTTTCTTTGCAGCCAAACAAAGGAAATGTCAGTTTCTGTTTATATATACAGAAACGTCTACCACTTACCTTCATAACAGTAGTGTATTATTATTATTATTGTCACACCTGATCCACAGAGTTTCAAGGTGGGAAGCCTGGCATATATGACCATTAGAGTAAATGTTCTGTGGATTTGGAAATATAAAGAGGGCTGTCTGAGCCATAAAGTTAGGGACCATTTAATAGAAAAGTGCCCCTTCCTAACCTTGGGAGTTCTCATACGCATAATGCTGCAGTGCATGACAGTGTTGCATATGCAACTATTTTAATTTACTGTGCACAGGGAGGTCCTCTGGAGTCAGACCGTGCTTGATGAAGGTGCTATCACCCTCAATGTGAAGAATAATTATCACAACAACACATACATAAGCCCTCTATTAGATTAAGGCCCACTTTAATAGAGTCCCACCAAGGGTGGGAGTGGTGGCTTAATGTAATTGGTTATAAGACGACATGTGGAGGAATGCGTCACAAAAAATGAAGCAGATTTATAAGACATGCTCTATCTCAGTGTTTCCTTTTTTTTCCATCTGCCGCTGAAGCTTTATTTGACCACTCTAATCGCTCCTGTCCTGTGATCTCACAAGCGTGTCATATAAATGGCTGGTGCATTCTGTTTATTTTTCCCATCCATAATACATAGGGTATCTAAATCCTGCTGGCGTGTGCAGGAAACAGAGAGAGAGGTGGCTTACTAATGGTGTGAAATAAAGGCTCAGAACAAAGTGGCAGAAATACATACACATAAGCCAAGAAGAGCTGGAGAGGCCACGCACTGTGGTCTGCTGGGTGAGAAGTGGTGATTTGAGAGTTTGAAGCTTAGAAAGGCTTTAGGCGGAGTTTGAGATGCCCTTTCTTGAGCAGTATTTAGAATCACCTGCCTAAGTATTGCCTCACAATCACCTGAGTGCAAGGTCACCCAAAGCCACATTTTAATTCAGTTCTCTGGAAAGCACGAATTTCTCTCCAGTGTAACCTTTCTTTATCCAGCAGCCACAGAGTGCTCTCTGTCCTGCAGAATTCAGCACTTGGCATGAACATTTCTACACTGGAATCATTTATAGACATGGCACTATGTTCTTAATGAAAACATGCATCGTGAAGTATGTGAAGACTATGCTACAGTCAGGAGTCTGTATTTAACAGTAATTTATAGATTGCAGTCAATGCATGTGACCAGTGGTGGAGCACATAAATCTGAGCCCCTTTACATACAGTATGAGGGGCTCACTGGGCACGTGTAAACACATCTATTTGCAGTGTTTATTAAGGTAATCAATCAGTAATGAAGGGTGCATAATGTATTTAAGAAAATCTGCTTTCACCAACTTTCACTATGAGGTTTAGAACGTTATAGTTCAGACCCAAGACAAAAAAAAAGTTTAGTTTTTCATAATAGGAGACAAATAAATGAGTAAACACTGCCGCCATGTTTTATTTGCATAATTTCCATAAGTCCTAACACCGCATGTTTCATTGCACAACTAGTACAGAATAATAAAACTTAATAGCACAATACGAATACTGTGTATGTGTGGAAAAAGTAAGGTGCAAAAGCTATTCTGAAATTGAATGCAATGTAGCTTAATTTGTCAGTAAGATAGCTATATTAGCTAGTTTCATAACATACCAATATTAAACCATATAACTCTTGCTGGCAACCTGTGTCGACACCTGCTTTCCCTCTGATTTATGTCTCTTGCTCCTGTCTGTCTGTCTCTCTCTCTCTCGATCTTTTTAATAATACAGTTGCTTCGAAGTTCACTTGAAGTCCTGAGTGTTGACACAATTACCACATTACAAGGGAAACTTTTTCAGTTTAGATGAGAAGAGATATGTTAGTTTTTTACAGTAATAGACTAATGAAACAAAATGTCAAAATTACATATGAAAACCCACCTACCAACCCCCTCCTCCTTGTTGGGGTCTTGATTTTAAGTCCTACTTTTCTCCTCACTGCTGAATCCCTGAATATGGCCAGTTCTTCAGCGCTGCACATCAGTGTTTTAGCCTATGAACTATTACACAACTTTAGCAGTCAGGTTTGTTTTTCAACTGAAAACAAATCCCCAGCTGTTCCACTCATTAGCTGTGAATCTGCCTGACTAACTGCTCTGTGTTTGACTGTTAAGCTCTTTTTATAATTGTTCACTCATCTGCACTCATATATATGCAACATCCAATAAATATTTCTGCCTTTAACCCACAACTAGACAATATCAGAGCAACATGAATGTCATCTGTTTCGCAGAGATTATTAAAAGAAATAAAAATTTGCCTTGCACCGTCCGTATGACTCACAGCAAACAGACAAAATCCGATTTTATTGTTTTTTGTGGGCAGAGGATTTTAATTTTAACTTTTACATTTTGTGTCTTGCGGCAGAGCTTTACGCATAAGCCACTGCTCAGAAAATATATCTGTTCCTGGTCTCCTGCTGGTATAGCACAGCAAAGCCAGGCTAAACAGGTGCCCGTTTTGAGATTATTCAGTGTAAGTGAACCATTTGGAACTAAACTGCACACTCCTCTGCCTTTTGATGAGTTCATAGAAAGTACAAAATACATGTTTTACCCAGCATATCAGATTAAATACTGTACAATGGCATAAACTATAAAGAATCAAGGAAACACAAGAGTTTTGTTTTGCTTTCTTGTCTCCACCTGATTCCAGATTGGTCCAAAGGCATTACCTCTGATTTGATAACGCTGTCAAAAGTCACATGAAAGGATGGTTAGAGATGGTGCAAGATCAAAGAGTGTCTTTCTAATATCTGTCAGTAAGTAGTGCTAGCATCCAGGAACTCTATTCCCTGATACTGCATGATGGTTTCACAGAACTGAGTAATTAAACCTGCCAAGTGTTATACAAAAAAGTAATGCTTTCCACCACATTTTCAGCCCCCCCTCAAAAAGAAAAATCCAATCTAGGCTTGCTTGAATGACAGCATTGCAAAAACTGTGGAAAAAGGAAAAATGAGAGTGAGTGAACTGGAATAGAAGTGTCGTGGAGAGAAGATGGATTCCTGTGCTCTCAGTGGAAAGCTGTCATAACAGTCCTCAGCAGCTGTTCTGGGAGCAGCTAGGAGTCGCTGCAAATATGTCACACACACCTCCACTCCTCTGTACAGGCCCAGGCAGGAGTCCCACCTAACTGTGTCACATTTCCATCTCATTGTGGTGAAAGCCACCCAACAGAGAGGGAGAGGAGCACAGAGGAGCCGGGGCATGGGGGGAAGATCCTTTAATTTACTCTCAGAGGGAAGCTATAAACCTCTATCCTACCAGGGCGAGAGAGCACAGCATGAAGCACTGCCGCCGTACGTTGCCCTCTCACATTGTTCACTTCCATCACAGCACCTCCATCAGATCTGCTGCGACGAGGAGTGATTCTGTAATGGGTATAAACATACACCCTCGTTGCCAGTATCCTTACTCTGTAACCATTGTGCAACTTAACTGGAGCATTTTCCTCTCAACATGGGTTAAAAAAAAAGTAAAGTATTACCGTTAACAACAGAGAGTAGTCAGAGGATCCAGAGAGTAAAAGTCGTGTCATCCCTGATAAGACTCAGCCTCTGGCTCTACAGGGGGCAGTTTAAACTTTGGAAATTACAAATGCCCACCAGACTCTTGCACATTGTTTTTATCCTCAGCCTGGAGAGCTCTACACTACCAATTCTTTTTGTTCCAGTAGCTTATAATGACAATGTTAGCACTTTGGTAAAACACTAAATTAATTGTGATCATTCATTTAAAGATTTTTGTATCACAATGTTTCGATGAGGTTTAAAGTCCACATTAAAAAGACATGCATCCAAGAAGACTTGTGATGAAGTCGTCCTAGAATCTTCAGGCAATTAAATCCCGGGCAAAGAGTGTTTTGGATATGTGCGCTATATAATGAGAATGTAAAATGTTAATTATTTAAAAGCTTAAAGGATGATCAAAACAGCAAAAATCTAAATGCAGAATGATAACTATCCTAAATTGGCAGGATTGTTAACTGTGTGGTTAATACTAAAACTGACTGGAAGCCACTGGTGATTAGAGGTGTTATCGTTAATTGATTTTCTGGCCACTTGGGGCCAGAACAATAAACTGCAAACGCACAACACAAACAATAGTTTGGCAAATGTTAGCAAACAGTTTCACATGAAGCAGATGCAAAGTAGCATGAACTTTCATTTGGAGTCTTGTTTACATCCACAAGAAAATGTAATTTCAATATTCACTCAATATTCAATGTTTACTGTTTTATAATAAGCTGTCTCTATGAGTTCAGCACAATGGGTTAATAAAACAAGCTAACAGACAATCAAATTAGGAAAATCAATATCAGATAGACTACTTCAGTCATTATGCTGAAAATGATCTCGCGTGCACCTTTTGATTGATCAGGTCTTACATTGTCATCTCCTGATTTAGAGGCTTTTGGTGGGTTTTATTTCAGTTGTTAAAAAAAATAATTTAAGATGTAGTTTCTCCAGTTGTAGCCTGGATGTGTCCTTTGAAGGACCGGAAGGCTAGACTGAACCTGCGGCCTCTACCCCAAATGAAACAGTCCAACCAGGCAGAGACAAAACTAATGGTGCATTCAGGTGGTCCTCGTCAAGCTACGAAGTTTAACACTGCAGGAGGAAGTTGCCCTTGAATGGTAAATGCCAGTAGTCAACTGGGAATTTTCATGAAACCTGAGTTTCCAGCATGAGGTATGAACTTGAAAAACACCGGCAAATATAATTATTTTGCATTTATCTCTAATGACCTGATATAATCAGTATACAGATGCGGACCACTTGGTGGAATTTATGACTATGATTATGTTACTTACTTATTTGCAGTTTTCCAGGTGAAGACAAACAACTAGGCACAAATAGGCCAATGTGATGTGGTTACCTGATGTTTTCTAATCTGAGCATCTTAATGCATATGATTCAAAAAAATCCAGAAGTAACAATTGAAGCTGAATATGAATTACTAAGATCATTTGAGCTGCCTTACTTTATATGAGCCTGGATTGTAGCCAAATGCTTCCCTAAGAATGATGCCGGAGCTTTCATTTTAAAAATAACTTTTTCCATTAATAGCCACTCTCGGCCTCCTATTAATTAGATTATTTACTACAAATTTGCAGCAGCATAATGCCTCCTACATTTTATAATCAACATAATATCAGTGCTGTTCATGAATGTGTCTGCCAAGATGCCTTCTCAAAGAACTTGGTTAAAGCTGTGGAAAGATTATGATCCTGGTTGAAAAAAAAAAACCTAACCACACCCAGGATTTAGAGGGAGAAACCCTGGTCTGTAGTTTATCCCTGAATATTACATAGGCCTATTTGATTCTAAAAGCACGAGCTTATATATTGCAGCCTTGATCCCATTCATCCACCAGAGCATGAGTGAGGTTGGGCATTGATGTTGGCTCCCAACTGACAATCTAGTTCATCCCAAAGGTGTTGGATATCATTGGGGTGAGGGGCATTGTGCAGGCCAGTCTTCCACAGCAAACTCAGAAAATAATATTCCCTTATAGACCTCGCTTTGTGCAAGATATGGCAAAAATATTATTGTGTGTTGTTGTTAATAGCATTAATATTTCACTTAATCAGAACCAAGGAGCCAAGTCTTATGATAGATATCCATTCATTTGAAGCAATATATTTATTCAGTTTGTAGTTTATCTGTTCCAATGCAATTAAATACCGTGACTTAATTATTTTATGTAATGACCAGTTATTTAAACATATCTTTCATCCTTCCTAGTCTCGATTTGTTCCCATGCTTTGCCCTCAATTGACCCAAGCTTCATAATTATCTTTCTCCTCTGCTGTCTTCCAATCTCGTCTTCTAGGTACAGTGGACAATTTTACTGTGAGAAACTCTGTGAGAACACAGTAAGTTTAATACATCCTCCTCGCCCATTTTATCTGCACGGTTTTATTATGGGCTTTACAGTGGAGCCTGCGAATGTTGACAGCTTGGTATTCCAAATGAATAGTTAAAAAAATATTGCAACAATGACTATTAAGTGAGTCTCGCAGCTTGCAATTCATCGCCATCCATCTACTTCACCGCACAATTATGAAAAGCAGTGGGACCATGCTAGATGGGATAATGATGCAGATGCAACAAGTAAACGCAGTGGCTAGAGTGGATGAATGCTGACATCTTCAATTATTAGTTTCATTTCCATTACAGTCCAGTGAGATGAAAAAAAAACAAACAAAATATCTATATTTTATTGCATTTTTTATTGAACTTGTTTATTAGCAGTTTATTTGTGCTACTTATATTTTGGAGTGTTTGCAGCCAGTAAACTGATTATGTGATAATTATCTGTTATGCTAGGTTAGGTTGGTTCTCAGATGAGTTGAGTTTATCCATCACATACAGCACAGTGAAAGCATGAACAGGCTGATGAGTGGGCAAGCAGCAACTTAGAGTCTGTACATGTGCAAAGTGAGCTAAGCGTGGTAGAAGTGGCGGTGGAGGAGTTTATGAGCATTTGCCTTCAACACCAAAAGTCAGAGTGTACGATGTTATTGTTTAACATGATCACAGTCAGAGCTTAGTTTAGGACATTTCCACTGCGCTTACCAAAGGCATGGCTGAGCTCAGGGATCGAGGTCAGAGAAAGAGATGAAAATTGTGCGATTACAGCTGTGGTGATGGTGCATAATGATGATTTCTACATTTTTGCTATTGTCAACAAATCATCTGAAAAGAACAATGAACTGCATCTATTTACTGTAATTTCTTTTAATTCAGAACATGATTTTAACTCATTTGTTTGTTCAGCACGGTACCGTTGTTGTTCATCAAACTGTTAAAACCACATCAGTGAGTCACACTGCTGCACTGGGTGATGTGTCTTTCTCACCAAAAATGTGACCTTACTATTTGTTTTAAAAAAGAGTTCCAAAGGCTGAGAATAATTATCCCTTCTTTCTTGCAGAAATCCATTTCAGCAACTGTAGAAATGTTGTTAGACTTTGGAGCTCTTTTTGAACACTTTTTGACACTCACCATCCCTAGCCTTTTACTACTGTATTTTACTTTTACTCTTGAAGAATCTGTTTGTTGTGTTCAATATTGCCAGATTTTCTTACTGTAATCAGAGCCACCTAGAACATGGCTAGATATACTGTAGGCCTATATAAGAAAAAATTGTTATTTGTTTTACCATTTCTGTAATCAGTTTAATAAGTCTCAATAATTAAAATGTAGTGTTTTATTGCTACTGTTGTTTATAATGATGGACAAAATGTGATAAAAATAACGACAGTTATCAAGTTGTATCAAAAATTAATTACATTTTTTAAATCTCCATGTGTAGAATCTGAAAATGCTGTACTTTTACACCCCCCAGTGCTAGTATCTAAAAGAAACTTTAATACAAACAAAACAAACAAAGACTGCTACCAGGGTCGTCACATTTACTGTGTGTAGAAACAAAATGAATGATCGAAATATGCTATAATCACATTAAATTCTACACACAGTGGCTTTAAAAAATGTTGAGAGTGAATGTTCAATAATGGTGCCACAAAACATAATCCAGGGTTTGCATCATATTATTTCTGTGTGGTGAATGAATTGCACTGAGCCAGAGAAGATACAGTAGCTTGAACATGGATTTGTTCTGTTTTCAGTTTCATTGTCATCTCTTGCATATCTTCACGGGTGTGTATTTTGTAGAGTCCTAGTGAGTTTTCATTTGTCTAATTCTGCACAGAGTGTAACAGTGTGTAGATGTACAATACATCTTCATATCAGTCCGTGCATGTAACATATAGTAGCTTTGACAGATTGAAACCAAAATCATTTCTCACATCACGCCATGCTGGGCAGTGTAGATTTTTGATTAACAGCTGTAATCGAACTTGAGCCCCTCTTTCTAAGCCATTTCCCCTTGGCTGTCCAAAAAAGAACCACGTTGGATTTTGAGCTGTCTCAGACTTCAAAAGGGGTGAGATGGGAAAGAAGAGAGGAAGTGCAAGTGGAGACACATAGACAGAAAGAGGATGGGGTGGGGTAAAGGGGTGGGAATGAACTTGAAAGAAAGATGCAGAGACCAAGAAAGGGAAGGAGACAAAAAGGAGAAATGTGTGTGTGTGTGTGTGTGTGTGTGTGTGTGTGTGTGTGTGTGTGTGTGTGTGTAGTGAGAGGAAAAGGGCTGTTGGTGGTAAGCAATTGCCTGCCAATAGACCCAAAAAGTAAGGGAGCAGAGAACACATCACCTTTGGCTGAGTTCTAAAGTGCTCATTTAAAAAAAAATCTAAAAAGTTGCAAAGGGTTTTAAGTTGTATCGACTTTCAGTCTGAGAGAAAAGCTAAAAGGAAACCCAGTGAAAATCCGAGCTATCCCACACTACCAATGTGTAAATGTGGGACAAAGGCCATAATCTGAAAGACATTTCATTCCTCTGGCTTTAGTCATGTCGGCATAAAATATTACATGACAGTAAAGTGATACAACCGTTACTTGTTTATGATGTTGGAGCAGCAAAGATAGGAGAGATGGTCTCTTTTTAATCAGTTCTCATTCCAAACACGTACTAGTTCCTTTTAATTTGCCATGTTATACTGCTATAAATCTGCCCCAACATCATCCTAATGCTAACAAGGAGAGAAGGGATTTGGATGAACTCAGTGTCATGCTGGTTTTTATCACTTATCTGATCTAATCTATTCCTGTTGTTGTTTCCCATCCAGTTCTACTGAAACTAACTTAAATAAGAATACCACGTGACTTTTAAATCTATGCATGCATATATTACTCCCACGGTATGGTCTGACATCCTAAGCAGTATCTGAACTTAAAGATGTCCTAAAGCGAGAAACCAGGGAATCGAGCTAGTTCCAGTGAAAACATTTTATACATTTGTGGAATATTTGCCTGAACTTTAACATTAGAAATGTGACTTATATAAGAATTAAATGAGCTGCACCATTACTATACTGTGCCAATTGTTCTACGATAAAAACATCTACCTATTGGTACTGGGTGAGCATAGCTACCATGTCATCATTTTAACTTCTTAGCTTACTTTTACTCTTCAACATACTGTAATGCAGTTGTGAATTAGGAAGGGTTTCACTGTCCTTCATTATACATAAAGTATGCACGGCTTTTCAGGGTTGTACTGCTCTCTTCCCTTTTCTGTCTGGCATTAGAAATAAGTCCCATTCGCTAGAAGAAAATGATTGTCTTCAGTTTGAGTGCTTCCTATGGAAAAAGAAACCTGGCCATGGTAAGTGACACACACTAATAACTGGACAAAGGTTCAAAGGAGTTGAAACATTTAAATATGCAAGTCAAATTGCCCTCTGCATAAAATTACTGGCATTTTCTTACAGGAGAATGTCAGTAATCTGATATTTTCAAAGTGGGTCAAAGAATTTCAGTTTGATACCAGATGGTGTTTGCTCTCCAGTGGCAAAAAAAACAAACATGTTCCTCCGAAATGAACAGACCAGCTTTAAAATTCTGTTATAGTATCTGTTGATCATAATTGCTGTGCAGGAGTGTGGTGACATATTCGAATAAAAAGAATTTAAAAGCACTATTTGGAGCGATGTACATTCTCTCATACACACACACACACACACATTCTCTCAGAAGTGGTTAAATGGAAAAATAATTCATTTATTTATTTTCCCTCACATTTGAACCTTAGTTATGGTTTGTTGGCTTTCCCTGCATATGTTTCTCATGAGATAGGAAACCAACCCACAAAGGTTGTCAGTCCATCACATGGTTGACAGAGACATTGACGGAGACAGACAGTCTCACGCATTCCTGGTCCATTTCCAGTATGAATGTCACCCAACACTGAGACAACATGCAAACTCCCAAACACAGTTCCAGTGAGGTACTGTGGCACTTCTTGTTAAAGAATTATCATGTTTTCTATTTTTAACACGGCTCCGATTTTTGTAGTTACATAAAAGTCTCATTGCACTTAGGTTAGGTTAATTGTTGAAATCAGTTGAACACTGTGACAAGAAGAAATTCGACAGGGCAACAAACAAGAGCAGTGAAAAACATCACAATTATTTCAAAACAAAAACAAAGAGATTATTCCCAAACTGTTCACAGGGATACCCGTTTTCCTCTGAAGTGATCAAATCTAGTAAACCTATAAATTATGTGTACACACTAATAACTAACTGCAGAAACAAACACTACCTGAATTTTGTGCTGTATTTTTCTACTGTGGGACGTGATACAGTTATAGTACAGAATGTATTGAAAGCGGGTTATGTGGCTGCTTTACAAAGCACATGAATTTGTCAGTGGAGACCAGAATATAAATTCTGAGGCCTGTGTTTGATTAGGTTTAAGCAAGGATGGATTACTGAATGGACCTGCGGGGCAGAGCTCCTGGGCCTAAGCAGTGGCGGATCCAGAAAATTTGACATGGGGGGGGGGAAGGAGTGGCAAGAGGTCTAGACAGGGTGGACCTCCTCAGTGAAGTATTTGAAAATCCCCTATATGTAAATGGAGTCAACAAAATATCCACAAATACACTTTAAAACTATTTATTGTATCATTATCTCTGCTAAGAAAACAAAAAAATTTTTTAGGTATAAATGAGAAAAAAAAAGGTTCCCGAGTAATACAGAAAAGGAACTTTAATTACTGTACTTTTAGTTTATTTGTTTACTTTTACTAAGTTTTTCAGGGGAACCAAAGATTATATTTACAATTATATATTTTTGATGAATTCATATTTAATTTGAAGGATACAAGAGGCTTTTGGACAAACAAGTGATTAGTTTTTACAAGTATAATTTTAAGAACATAAAAGTTGTCCCCCTCCAGCTGCCCTCCAGCTGTACATCCGCCCCTGGGCTTGAGGGGTTAGAGGATCTCTGGACCAAAGTGAGAGATTACTGTATTTCAAGCATGCATACTGCTTTATTTACCTACTAAAAAGTGTCAAATTATTAAGTTGCTCATGTTTTTACAGTATAAATTATTCTATCTTCCCATGGATAGAGGATAAGATAATGCGCTTGAAATGTCCTTTAAATAATATGGATTTTTTTCAAGAGCTAGTATTGTGGAAAATAAGAAAATTAGCTTTGGGATGGATTGGGATGATGGCAAGGACCTTCATGTGCTGTAAAATTAAAATAATTTGAAAAGACATCTCTGCTGTCTTTTCAAGTTATTTAAATTTTTGAAATTCCAGCCTGAAAAACAAGCACTTCTGAATCGGCACCCACTGTGATGTGACACTAACATCAAATCAAGTCTGAGAGGGTGGCCAGCACTAATGCTGGCTGTATATTCAGCTTCTGTAGTCAGGGTGTAAAGTAGGTAGTGTGCTTATAACACTAACTACATTTTTGATGAAGTTTTACCACAGCCGCAAACCTATGTTTGAACAATGAAGGTTAATGTTACGTTGTCAGAAAACCTAGACAAGATCCTTCTGTCTTGACATTGTGAAACATCTTTTCAGACATCAAGTCTCCACTGTGCATCAGTAGATTATTTTCCTTTTCACTTAGAAAGGCAACATGAGTAAAGTTGTGACAATTGTGTTTTTCGAAGCAAAAAGTTTATCTAATACCTAAATTATCAGTGTGAAAACTTAACTTAACTTAATTGCTAATTCAGATAGTTTATCAAATAGTGGAGTAATAAACTTTTTTGAGTTAAAAGAGAAGTCTGAAGTTCCACAGATGTTTTCCTAAGATCTGTTGTGACTTTCTGTATTAGTCGTTGTCTCGCTCTTGGACTCATTTTGGAAGGTCAGCACCCTCTGGGAAGGTTCACTAAAGTTCCAAGATCAAACATTTTTTTTACATCACTGCATATTTTACAATATGTAACCTTCAGTGGCAGCTTTATTTGAGTTAATGACATAAGTGTTCTGTTAGCTGGCGCTGAATTGGTGAACCATACCTGAAGCCAATTGGAATAAATGTAAATTATATGTAAAAAGATTCTGTAACAGCTGCTGGAGGACAGAAGAAGTGGATTTAGAGGAAATTAAACTACTTTTGGGGAATAAAATGTCACAAATATGGTTAAAGTTGTTTATAAAAACAAGTCAAAAAGTGCCATTTTACCAACTACAAAACAGAAACTACAACTGACATGGCACATCTGCGAAAACTCTACAAACTGATTACAACTGTGTGAAAGATAAGCTATGGCTGTGGGAGATTAGAAACTATTGATATCTTGACAAGCTCATCCCTGTGTTCATCATGTACAGGCTTGAGAATGAAGACATCAAAGAAATAATAGTAATACAGAGATTCACCAATGCGAAGAGGTGTATTTTCAGCGACAAGGGCAGTTTATTGCTGTGGCAAACTGTCCTAAACTACTCCTCCCACTGTGATTTTAAAATGCCTTTCTTTTATCTAGACGATGAAGGAGGTACAAAATAAGTGTTTTGCCATCTGCAATAAAAGAAAGTTTCTCTTTTTAATGGCATGGGTATAGCAGAGTGGGGAGTGCACCTTACTGTTCATCTCCTGCTTGCGAGTGTGAGCTGTCTGGGTGATGGCCATTATGGTTCCTGCTACTGCCTGTGCGTCCGCTCCGCCGGGATCACTGAAGTGTTGGAACTAACAAGCTTGGGATGCAGACAGCGGATGCACAAATGGGATTTTGTCCTGAAAGCTTTAGAGTGTGCTCCCTGTCTTCAGTAGAAACAGGAGAGCGAATGGTGTAGTTTGCAGGGAAGGTCTTTGTTATGTGCCACCAGAATGAGATGATTACATCTGATAATCTTGCTAATGATCTACACTGGGGAGGAGAGCACAGAAAATTGAATGAGCTACACCGATGTACACAGTTTTCAGTCTTGTCCTCTCATCTCTTTTTCTCTTATTCTCTTTCACTGGCTCAGATTTATGCAGAATCTGAGACCTTTTCCACGCAGGAAGATATGCAATATTCCTTGTCATAGTTTAAGCACACATAGGATGTGGGGCAGAGACACATACTCATACATACACATACTTGAAACTCACCCCCTAGATATTTTCTCCGACATACGAGTACAAACCCTCCTCTCTCTCTCTGTAACACACATGCACAGACAAAAAGACACAGACTCGTAATCCACACAATGCTCTCCCAACCCAAGGTTAGCACAGATTAAAAGATGTGTCATTGATGGAAGAGGCTCTTCCTTCCTCTCCAGCCTGTCACACTGTGTTTGGGAACAACCCACTTCATTTTAGCAGCATAATGGGTAAACAGAGTGTGATCAGTCCAATTACCCCCTCATTGCAGAGGCGTTCTGGCGGGAATGGCCTGTAGAGAGAGTGAGCTGTCTGGCGTGTGGTGGAGTCGCAACAATAGCACCTGCTGCCCGGAGCCCTCACTTGTATGAATCTCAATTTGTTTGTACAGCCGTGCCAAAAAACGGTGACCAAGAAGTGACACCTCTGAGGAGGATGGCACTACTGGCTAAGCCACTGATTGCTGTTTTCACTGCACTGTCTGTGGACGTGTGCGAGATCAGAAGGTGCTGTTCTCAGCAATGAACTCTTGTCAATGTCAGTCCTTCCACTGGATTGTTTTGGTCTTGGTCCTTTCTGTGCAGCTTTCAAGGACAATGAATTCTTTTATTCCCCCCGCTACACTATGTGTTACAGCTCAGTAGATGCATGATTTTGCAGACGAGAGTTCATCCACAGTACAGTAACAAGCTGAAGCCCTAACTATGAATTCTGAAAATGTATGTGATATGGTTCACCTGTTCTCAGATATTGTGTTCACTGTCAAATGGAGAGTAAGATGGGACAGCTGCACAGTAATAGTTCTCTCTGCTACACTTGTACAGTTTGAGTGATTACTAACAGTCAGGATTACTTGACATGTTCATTGCAAGTTTGGTAGCTAGAGTCTCTTATAGTCTTGGATTGGTTTAACCTGGACAGAGAGGAACCATTGACCTCACTTTATATCAAAATATATCTGACATCTTGTCTCACATTATACCAACATATCTGTGTTCTTTCTTTGTCCTGCTCTTGAGATTCAAATATGTTCTTGTTGTCCTTGATAAGACGCAAACTCTTTTCTTCGTGATTCCCCCTGGGCAGCTGTCTGGTAGCTGATGCAAACGTGTGCTTTTGCTCCTTATCACCAGGCATCATAATAAGTATTCCAAATACAAAGGCATTTTTTTAACAAGACTGACTGACATGCATTTGTAAAATACCTGACAAAGAGCTTTGTCGGCAGGAAATAGAAATTGCCTTTCAGGATTCATTTGGCTCTGCTAATTGAAACTAATACCTTTCAAATAGCATATTGATTTGAAGAAAGCTCAAGTTTTTTAAATGGTCACAGTAGAAATGAATGATTTATACAAAATGCTAGGTTTCTAAGATTAAAGTGGAGTTGTAGGCTTGTTGCCTGTGTGGCACCACAAGTCATGAAGATGACAGGCAACATATCGTGTTATGACTTCAAAGCTCATCTTGTTTCCTGGGCCGCTGTGCAGTCGAAGGCCTGAGGCACACAGTATTAGTGGCCTAATTAGACGACGTCTTGTAGACAGGTAGAAAATCCAGCACCTCTGCAGGTCTGCACATCATAAACGACAATAGTGTTACTGCTAGATCTCCATCAGGAAGTCCAAGTGAATTTCCCCAAACTGTGACGCCTGCGCACGCGCGTGCACACGTTTGACAGGTAAATCTGATGCTGATTGATGCAAGTAAATGCTGCCCCCCCCGCCCCCCCCCCTCCTTTCACAGGCAAAAATGTTGCCACAACGTAAACACAACACTGTTCTGCAAAGCACAAATTACTTTTGCTGTCAGTCGCTTCTGATAAGTTTTGTGTGTTTACATAAATTACCTAAGACGTTACTGAGAAAAAAAACTCGGTGGCAGACGAAAAAAGAGCTTCGTGGAATAATTTTAAAATGATATCGGGAGATTTCAGCATGTTAAGCCTTGTTTTTTTCCCCCCAAATATCATCATGAACAATGAGCTCTAACCGTTCCTGCAGAAACTCCGTCGGTGCGTTTGCGTGATGCGCAGCGCCTCCCCAACCGGTCCCTCACTTTGACAAATTCCTGGACGTGAGCGGGTCTGCTGAATGGTTTCTTGTTCGTGAAGATGATACCTTGAATATTTTAGAAGTTGAATAGCCCTGTCGAATCTTTTTCACCACTGGTACACTTTCGGTGTGGAAGAATACAATGTGGACATTTTGGACTTTTTCTCTGTTGGCGTTCGTGTTGCTGTTTCCATTTCACCCTAAGTTTGTGGCTCAAGCGGAAGTAAGTTCCCTCAGAACAAACGACAGATTTTATCGCCGGGATGTAACGCCGCTGGAAGCACGTGTAACCCGACAGTTAACGGAGGTGAAATTCTCACTCAACGTCGACAACACAAAAGTTTCTAACGCATTTCAAAAGGAAACAATAGGTGCGTTAAAACCGAAAAATGTCAAGAAACAAGGGAATGAAACACAGAATGGACTAGGAAAAGAGGAGCCCATCGGCATCAGAACGGTATCAAACTACCACAAGCGTTTTAAAATACCTGGTAAAAAGTATGGTAACACATCCGAGGACACCCAAAGACGTCCTGCTTCGAATGTAACGTTAGAAAACACATTTCCTGTTGCAAGAAAGGAGGTAAAAAGGAGTGTGGGCACAATATACAGCGAAAATGTGGATAGGAGTGGAGAAGCGCAATCAAGAGAGAGGTTCGTGGAGACTGTCCAAGCTGTTTCCAACTCCAGAGCCGAGTTTCGGCGCACCGGGGAGGACGCCAGAGGGTCTAACCCGAGGCAAAGTGAGCCTCACCTGGACACATCTACTTTTGCTCTGTCGGGGGACTCTGCACACAATCTGGCGATGGTGCACTGGTCCGGACACAACAGTAGCGTGAGTTTCAGTCTTACACAAACACCGTCCTTTGTATCACAAAGATTTCAGATAACACGGAAATGCCCCACGCTCTGATTGCGATTCTAATTATTTTTCTATCTAAAATGATGATTTTGAAAATCATTTAATAGATTTGCACGAATCTTGTCACATTTTTACGCACAGCCGTGTCAGTGTGCGCGAGGGGAATTCGCTCCTACAAATTAATAATTTTTGTTTGTCATAGTCTTGAATTGAGAAATGCATTTTTTTTTATATATTTATGATTATCCTTTCTGTTATTGTCTACTTGGAGGGTACGACTGTATGCGCATTACGCACCTGTTTGTGTGGAAGCCTGGTGAATGTGATTGTGTACTCGCAGGTTTCTCTCTGGCTTTTTCAAAGTAAAATAGAATAATTTATTTTAACAAAGTGTCACCTGAAAATTAAACGAATAGTTAGACACACAGGTAAATTTATGTGTCACTGATCTGTGGGAAGATACGAGCATTTTGGCAGTAATCAAAACACATAAATAATTTATGAAATTATCAAGTAATGTCTCTCAGGAAGGTGCAGTAGCTACAATTAAAAAGGTTTGTGTCCAACCTGGCCCTTAATGTGATGCTGATGAGACACCATCTGACCTTTTGGCAAATAAACCATGCCTTTGTCATTGACATTTGACCTGCACAGTTGATAGCTGTCTAATTGCCTGAATGAATGATTCATTGTATTATGTTTATTGCTGAAATCAATTTGTTGCGCTTCAAAACAGGTTAATGGCAATGTGCACAACTTAAATGGATGACAAGACATTGCAGCAACCACCTAGATCACCCCCCCCCCCCCCACACACACACACACACACACACTGTTAAACACAGACCCGCACGCACCACAGCTGCGTGCACTCAGTGGTTGGACACCGTTTTACCATTGCAAAGACAAAGCCAAGGAGATTGTATCTACTCCTTTACATATACAGCATGCAAAGGTGTTTGCAGGCTCTAGCATTTATCAGTCACAAAGATCTTAAAACTATAAACAGCTTTGTACAAAAGATAGGTTCTACTCTGCCTTTTCACTTCAGGTAATTCAGATCACCTCAGCTTGCTCGGGAAGAGGGTGTGTTGCAGTTATGCTAATCTAGGACCACATCTGATGATTTTTGTGAGGTACAAACATTGAATGTTCACACATTATTCAGAAATGTAGATTTTTCACTGGATGGCTCATACAATTTAAGCTTGAATTGTCATTTGCTTACTTGTTGCATGTTTAGTTTCGTAGTATACCGTATGTCATAATGTCAGAGGCATCACAAGTGTCAGCCATGTTGATGCTTTGTTGTGGACAGTCTACAAATAAACCTGAAATGCACCTACGAAAATCAAATTTATGAGCTGTATCTTGAAAGATGTTGTTGGTTCGAGATATCTTCACCAGCGATGGCCTTTTGCACTGCAGGACACTGTTCACTGGATCATCACTGATGGGCTTGTCACTGCAGCCAGTCAACATTTGAGATTTATACAGTCTGAGCCCCTGTGGTCCCCAAAGTATGACTGAAACTGCAGAGTTTAAATTGATGGCATTTTATGACTAGATGTTAGCGCTCAGGCTATATTAGATGTAAATGACTGATAATAAATCCAATCTAAAAGGGACATTTGAAGGAAAATTACTTCATTCCTGTGGTTTAGGGTAGTTCTATCAAATATTCACTTCAAGACTTTGCCTGTGATCTGGCCAAGATGTAAAATCCCATAGGGAGAGAAATGAGAAAGATGAAGAAGGTGATGGTGAAAGTGCCAGCAGGGGATCTTCAGAGTTCAGATTTGATAAAGAATTTCATCATATAAGACCTCAAATCTGTCCAAAAATCAGTCTTCCAACTATTATTCGATTTCTGTGATTGTCTCAGACATCAAAGCCTGGAGTCATAGCTCTCTGGTCTCTGACTTTAAGAGAGATAACATTGATTGGACTTGACCATGGGAATAAAACATATACTGCACAAATTCCCTTTTAAATTCATGCTTCTTAACTACATGTCGTATTGATTGACTGTGTTTCTTGCTCCTTAAATCTGTCCTGAATGTGGATGCGGTTGGAGATATGAAGATCCATGATTTGTAATTATGTGTGCCATAAATATGGACAAAAATAGAAAATAAGCTAATTAAAATACAAATAAATATGCTTGGCTGGGGATTTTCTGTGTGGCAAATCAATATTTGTCTTTTGCCTCACATGGGTGTTCAAGCTGTGACATGACTATGTTGGTAATCTTTTAAACAACCATTGCAGCACATCCTGCACTCAAGGGACGCAGAGACCCCCCTCCCAACCCCCCTCAAGGCAAAAGTCTTAGTGTCCGAGCCAGCTGGTGATCAGGGAGCTATTGGCAGGCAAATGATTTTAGTCTCCTGATTGACCAAGCTCTTCACAGACAGCTGACCAAACTAGGCCTGTGCAGAAGCAGAGTACAGTTAATGAGCGTGTTTATTGACATCGTATCCCCTGAGCTTCTGCGGCAGGAATGATACTATATTTTTATTTTTCTGTAGACACTGTCCATACACGATGAGAATAAGGGTTTGGTCATCCTCATTGGCCAGCTTTAAGAGACATGTTGTCAGAAGAACTGGGCATCGATAAGGCCAGCTGTTCTTCTTTGCTATGGAGTTAATCTCTTTGGGTTTTTCTCATTTCTTCTGAGGTAGCAAGAGTCAAACCAATCTGTCAGCTCTCTAACATTTTCTTTCTTTGCTGCGACTGACTGGGAATCAGACAAGCCTCCTGGGCCATGTTGTTCGCATGCTTAATCAGAATGAGGCAGTTATTGTTGCACATAATCTCATTGGTATAAATAGACAATAAAAAAAAAAGGAAATGGCACGGCCCTGGGGGGCACCTGTGTTTAAAACCGGTTCATTAGATAGACAGCCATTCCATTTAGCATGCCAGAGCTGGTTGCATAAAAACTCCTTGATCCATGAAATCAAATGGAATGGGATCCCAATTCACAGAGGTGTTTGACCAGAGTTTGTGGATGTTACAGGATGATGAAAAGTGCATTAAAAAGTTGTCACTGTTCAGATACAAAAAGGGAAAAGTTTAGTGTAGTTTTGTTCTGATGATGTATCACAATTCTCTTTCATATTCTACAGTTTTATAATAATTTTGAGCAAAATTGGGTAAAATTCACTTGATGCATAGTCAAAGTGGCTGATATGTGACCTTGTTAAATCTTTGATTCATGCACTTTTCATCTGTGCCCCTCTAGTTGCTAGCTAGGGGGATTTTGATCCATACTGTTTGATGAAAATCAGAAGTGCTTTATGTTTTGACGTGTGACACTTAGTATTGGAATATTTTGCAACAACTTAGAATGTGGAAATTTTCAATTTCCATAAGTCGTTTCTAGTTTTTTTGTATATATTACTATTAATACACCATCTGCGTCAGTGGGCGGTCAGTTAAATCTCAGATTCTTTTATGAATTTTACAGATTTTAAAGTGGGACCTAACAATACAAAATCAAGATTTTTTTTTTTTTTTTACCAGACATTGTCTTTTGCTCCCTCCTCGTCCCTTGAGATGTTCGTGCCATGCGTCTGTTCATTAATTCAACCTGGAGCCTCCAGGTGAATTGTCCACCAATGTGATTGTAAGATGCTGATAGAAACTGCAGCAATCCTGTGTGATATGTAAGAGGTACACTGTTGGTTAGTACAGAAAAACAATTGCTCAGGAGCTTGGATGGGCAATTTTTAAAGGTTTGCTGAGGAAAAAGGAAGCCTTTCTCATTGTTTTTTGCCTCCATTTTATTTTATGAGATACAGGCTTCACCCTTTACATAGTAATAATTTAGTGAAATCCCAGTTTTTACCCCTCAAATGACGTGCATGTGTGCCCTTTTTTCCCCATGAATCATTTGTGCTCGGGGATTATAACGCATCACATCAACATAGGCTCTCAGCACTTACACTGTAGTTTTTTCCACAGAAAGTGCATTTTAAGCAGCAAATAAAAATCTGCGATTGTATGTTCGAGCACACTGTCATTGCTTTATTTCTTTTTGCCTCCCTGCTTGTTTCAATTTCTCTCTCTCTCTCTCTCTCTCTCTGTTTAACACACGCATCTTTTTGATTCAGTTTTAATCAAAGTGATAAAGCGGGTACAGAATCATATTTGACAGGTTTGCATGTGATTAATTAGTTTAATAACTGCCACAGTGTGATAGACACATTATACACTATATCTGTGATTAGATTATGAAAACAAATTTATGCATTTTCTGATTGGAGAAAATTATAAAACTGAAATTCTATTTTGGGAGACGACTTCTTTAGTAGTCATCATGGACAGAGAGTTAATACAAAGAAGTTTTTACGCCTAAAGGTCACGGTTGATTATTATTTAGATTCATCACTCCTAATACCAGGCAAACTGAGTGACCCCAGTTTGGTTACATTATGTGTTTAGACTCACTGGGCCCTGAAGCAGCATATTACCTGAAGCAATCCAGCAGTTACTATTACATTTAAAGATGACTGGGATTGTTCATGTGGCAGTGAAATTAAATAATGGTGTGATTTGGTAGTTTACAGTGACAGGAATGTATTAGTCACGGGGACGGAAATGGTTTTCCTATCTAGTAAAATACAAAAGATCCAACCTAAAGCACCACAAACACATTGTGCAATCAATGTGGATGATGGAAAACGTCCACACAGCAAATGACACATTTAGAAAACAGAATGTTCACTCAATGTGTATCCTGGAGCATATCCCTTAAAATGACTGGTTGCTTATGCTTTGAATTGGGGAAAGTTCAGGTGTAGTCAATATCAGAATCAGATAAATATGGATCAAATTATAGTAAAAATTATGACGAAATATTCATCAAATAATATGCAGAGGTGAGACTTGACAGAACCTACACATCATTTACACGTGTTAATTGTCGTATTGGAGTGGCTTTGAATTGTCATCAATAAGAATGTCATGACATAATAAATTATTTAAACGACTGAGGGTTGAATTTGAAATCACATTTAATTGTTTTCTGGCTTTACTGCTGCTCCCATTCCACACACCCTCTAAAGCTGAAGCCAGTAGCCTTTAATTGTTCATTTCATGCTGTGCTTTGCTACTCGACTTCGCGATATGTGCTGAGATCTTTGATTATATTCCCATTCTTGTCTATGTGTTGTATATCCTTCATTTAAATTTTCCACACAGACATTTGAAATGTCATCTAATTGGTTGTGTTCTGTTGCCTTTCTTTCTAGAGTTAAAGTGGAGACATTTGAGGAAGTGTAGACGGTGCAACACAGCTGTTGGTGGATGGTACACAACAAACTTAAAGTGGATGACAACTGCACATCCACCAGTCTGTGAAGTGGTAGTTAACAATTAATGTCGAGATTAAACACCATTAAATTTTAATGTTTTCATGACCAAACAGGGACGTAAACAGAGTACCCCAAAATGTCTCATTACACACAACTCAGCTTAAAGGTCATCTGTGTAGCATGTAAATAAACACTACAAACCAATATTAACCTAGTGAGACCTACATCATCAACCCTGTCCCCTAGATAATAGGTCTGTATCTGAATAATTTACCACATCAAAAGGAAATGTAATCAGATGTGTGTTTATTAACTTTATGAAGAAACATAAAATTATTGTTTCTTCAACACTGTATTTCAATTGTTCTTCTACAATATAACAATAATGATTAATTTGTAACTCACAAATCATGATCTTTAATAGTTAAAGTTGTCACTTCCAGCACTTGGGTTAGATGATGGAAAGATGGTAATTCTAGTAATCAATAACTTTAACCATGGTGGTTTTTTTTTAAACATTTACTGATACTGCTCTCTTTAATCTTAACTAAAAGTGCTTTTGTTGCCTAAACATATCATACCGGTATGCCCACTGAACAGAGTACGACCAGATGTAACTCACATCATGTCTGTTATGTTGTCTTTTTGTTTTGTTGAATTAGTAGAAAAATCCCAAATCATGGTTTAAGCGATGAAATGTATTGCATAAGGTCATCACTTAAATTAACAGACATAACCTTTTATTCATCTTAAGGCATGAAACAGCATTTAGTTTTTCAGTCAGTGCATGTTGAGCGCATTGAACTCAGTGCCCCTGGCAGGTAATAATACCTGGTGAGGAGAGGGGGCACTCAACTGTATCTACATTTTTAATTATCACAAGATGCCCAAAATAAATTTTATGTGACTATCTGGGTGGAAAACTGCCCAATCTGGAAATACTGGCACCCACTCTCCAACTAGAAAACCTTCCCGTAGGATGTTTCCTGGAAAAAAAACTGTCCCACTGAAATTAATCCTGGCAGTATTTTTGTTTCCTACTAAATGTAACTGGCAAAACAATAGGTAGTATAAGAACATAACTTCTAATCTTAATGTTAACTAAACATTGAGGCCAGTCTCCGTCTTTACACATTATGAAAAAGTAAGTAACAAGGGAAAGACAGACATGGCTGTGTGGGGCCACGTGTAGCTCACGATCAGAGTCTCTCAGCACTTTTGGCAGTGAATTGGGTCATTTTTAGGTGGAGGGTTTCTCCCTTCCAAAACGTCAATTTGGATCCACTGCCTCCTTTGGCTCCAGCTCAGACCCCTCCAAGCAGAAGCAGAGCAGAAGCGGAGCCATTAGGAGCCAAAGCTGTGAAGGAACAGAAAAGACGGGAAGAGATGTCTGAATGGTGTGACGCTGCTCAAACCTCTCCAAAATGCAAAGTAGTGTTCATGCTGATCAGAAACCTGTTTATTTCCCAAAGATTTTATATTATTATATTTGACCCTTATACATTTCCATTCTCTATCTGTTATATTCTATGGATTCATGAATAGGAGGATTACACACAGAAAGAACAAATGTAGTCATGCTACTGTACCTTCAACCTCTGAGCACTAAATATGACTAAATAATAGTGGCACAGAACAAAAAACCCTGTAAGAATGAAATGCTAATGTTGTATTTTTGGCTCTCCACACCATTTACAGTGCATCAAATTAATTTGAAATTGCATGGGATGTGACTAAAACTTTGTCAAATGTATCAGAAAATTTAAATGACTTCTAAAATTGCCATCAAATTTGTCCTTGAATGCTACATTCCTTGATTTTCACCTTTTTGTGCAAACCCCCAAAGTTGACATCAAAACAGAAGAAAAATATGGACAAAAAGCAGTGTATATTTCTGTACTTAGTCCATTTCACCAACTTTTTACACTTTTTAAAAAAAAATGTAGACCCATCACAATCTTTTTTTCCCCACTAATGGAAAACAGCACAGTTTATTGTGTATTGTTGTTAGCAGCAAAGAGACATAACATGCCCGCAAACTCCCTCTGAAATAGAGCTGTATTCAAAGTGAAACCCTTTTATATACTGCCCATTTCATTAATTTCCCCCCATAATGGACTGAATTGATTGCAAAAACCTCTCAAGCTCAAAGCATCAGGGCTATGTGACCAAAGCTCTGGAGTCAAGAGGACAACCAAACATACAGACACCAGACAAATGCACAAAGGACATCTTGCTGGGGTTTACTTGATGAAAGCAGCATCCACCCAGTGTATGTTTTCACCCACAAAAGTACAATCAATCAATTTTGTCCACAGATAAGATGAGGACAGAGTAAGACCTTGCTTCGACCGCACCATTTCTCCTAAAAGACGTTTGTCTTTTCTGCTAAGTGGTCTAGTTTGAAGACGTCTTCGACAAGCCACAATCAACATGTTGTGTTTTTATCCCTCCACCCACTTGCAGTGCATCTTGATTTTGCCCTCACTGCTGTCAAGCCTTAAAGAAATTTATGCAAATTTGCAAACAATACTTTATTTCTTTTCTCTGCAGGTGTTTGCATCAGATAATTTCTAATGGATGCATGAATATATTAGTGTTTAATCTCATGAAAAAAGAAGTTACAATTCGTCTACAGTGTTGGATGTGCTGTGACACTTCAGGTTTGAGCTCATGATACACAGATTACTTTCTACGTTTGCACTGGTAGTTTTAGATTTTAAGTGTGGTTTTTATGATTCCCATTTAAATCAACAAAAAACCAAACACATTTGTGCTCGGTTGATCTTTTTACTTCGTAGCACAATAAATTGAAATTAAAAGTGACAATGTACAACAGGCTTGAAATGTTCCCAGTGTGGGTTGGAGATCCAGGACATTAATTAGATAGTTCACTTTAAGAAAACAGTCTTTGTCAAATTACTCAAATGCCTCTTTGCTGCCTTTGGCTTCTGTCTGTCTTCCCTTAATGAAGTTGAAAACGTAATGAGCAGCAGCAAATGAAACAGGTTTTATTTTTGCATCTGCATGAACAGACAACTGAAATTTAGTGTAGTGAGGTGAACAATGGTCCCAGGTTGCTCTTCTCGCATTGATATGCCAACATTTGGTGTTTGATAATGGGCAGGATGCATTATAGGAGCCCTGTGGATCTGCATTATTTGGTAGATTTGGCTCTTCCAACTGTGTCCATGTTTTCAACCTGAATCTTTTTCCAAGCTACCTCTTCTGCTTCTTATTGAAAGAGATGAAAAGATGAGCGTTGACATAACCTGGTCTTATAAAGATATTTTTTCTCAAAATAAATTGTTTATGGTTTGAAGTCCACTTTTTATTATGTAGGTATTTTATGATATATTGTGTTTGTCAGTGTTTTTATGAATTACTTCATATCTTCTGTAACGTTATAAATACTGCAGTGTTTTTGATCATTTTCACATTTCCCTTCTGATCTCACCTCTGTTGTCTGAAAGTCTGTCGTAGCCTGACTAGATTTGTGGGGCTGAGAGTGGTGATAGTGAACCAGAACAGTGAAGTTGATGTCTGAACAGCCAGACAATGAGCTGAAAATTGCTATAAAGTTCAAAAAATAGATTAAATAAAATACAAAATGTATACAGTTTACACATTTATATAGGTCTATACTCTTAAATTTATCTGTTTACCAAATCCAATATGGTCACAAAGACTTCCTTCCATACAAATTACAAAAATATGTGGCATATTTCGATAAAAATAAGCTTATTATATTTAAGAAATTATCTAATTAGTGTTGGTACAATTCGGCAAGTTGTCAGACAATTTGATAGTGTGGTTAGAGGAGACAACTAAACAAGGTTGTTCCCAGGAGACGTGTCTCTCTATGGATGTGTTTTCTCTACAGAACACTATATAAGAATGTATTCATAAAATGTAAATGCGTATCACTTTAACGTGTAAATTTCAGGGGATGGTAAAGGTGAATAAAGCAGAGAGATGTGTCAGTGCCTCTCTGAGTGTGAACCATTTGCAGTCTTATTACAAAGAGCCTTACATCATTCACTGTTATCAACTTTGGGGGTCCCTGGGAAATTAATTTAGATTCTGCAGTTGTCCCCTCTGGTAAGGTTCAAAAACAGAAGCAGATCTGCTTGAAAGTGGCTGTATTTCTCTCATTTCTAAAGATTGTTCCTACTTCCCGTTGTGTGTTACTCCTGAGCAGAAAAGAAACAACAATCTCGAGGTGTGATGTTTAGAGTAGGGGTCCTTTTTTTTTCTTCCCATGACTAGCCAATTAGACGGAAATAATATTTGAGAGGTGCTGTCTTAATGATGCTTTACTGGAGGCTGAAAAAGCAACAGGTTTGATTTGAAGCATGATGTTAGAAAGCACTATAAAACTGCACTGAGTGCAGGAACAGTCTATTTCATTTTATTAATAACCATATTGCAGTATAGCACACAGATGATTCATAGCTAAATTGCGAGTAGTGTAGAAAATCTTCTGCCCACCAACATGGTGTTGAGATGCCTCTCACGTCCCACTGAAGCACTTTAAAAATTTGAGTATTTCTCTTTAAAAAATGGATTGATTTGAAGTTTCTGAAGATTTCCTTCGGTCAAACAGCATGCGCCTCCGGATGTGCAGTACATGCACACGCTGCATGCTTGAAGGCTTGTGCAAGCGGAGTGTGTACAGAGGATGAGACATTTGCGTCAAACTGATGCAGTATATCACAATGACATTATAGCTGTATCACCTCTGTTACCATGGAGGCTGTCTATTCAGCCATCTGAAAAAGCTAAAATCTTTGCATGGCCAAACATCTAAACAATTTGTCCTTAATGTTTTTGGTTTTTTTTTTATCCCAATGCGTGGATTCCTTGTGAAATATAAAGGATGCACAAGATCACAACAAGTAAAGTACCTGGAGAGCCTGTTTCACAAGAAAGAAACGGAAACAAAGAGATTAAAATAATGAAAAACAGGAAAGAAAGCAAGGAATGGGAAGCAAAGAAGTAAAAGAAGGCGACAAGAATAGTATGTTAGGATAAAAGGATGACTAAACCCAACACCTCGGAGGGTGAGAGCCAATCTGAAAAATGATTGGTTGACTTTCTCGGGGCAAAGCTCTCTTTGCTCACATCAATAAAACATAAACATGAATAAATGCACTGCTTTTGGCCTTCCAGGGTCCTTACTTAATTTCATGTAGGCCTATGCAACTAAGCAATGATATGCATGGAAAATTGTATTTACCTAGAAGGCTGAAAATAATTCTGGAAGCCATTTTGTGTTTGTTTGTTCCCTGTGTTTACATAAATACAAGGCTGCACCATAAACTCGTAGAGTTTTGTGTTTAATGCAGCTTCATTTGGTGCTCACAGTGTAAGTCACACATCTGCTGTGCCCGTCATGTGCTCGCCCAACTGGTGTCAGCATTCGCATCTGTTGTAGATGCTCCTTATTGACTTGCGCCACACACATGCACAGCCTATCAATAATGCTGAAGACGTGGGAACACGCAGTCTCAAATGATGTACTCTTGATGTATCCACTTAGAGACAAATCATCCAGATAGTCATGTGCCTCACTAGTCTGTTGGTCCCTGAGGTAGATCTTCACTGACCCATTTCAGTGGGTCAACTTTTGTTAATGAGCCAACCACGCAAACACGTTGACAACAGTTAAGACAGAGTTCCTAGCAGCAATTACAGCTAAGGTGCTCAGAGGATTTTTATTATTAAGTTTGCCAGTTGGTGCTATTTTTAGAGGTTGTTATAGATCCTTATCTAAAGTCATGAGCATTTGATTAAATTTGATCCACGTGCAACAATAGCGCAAGTGATTGAAACCCATAAAACTGTGAACATCTATTCTTCGTGCACTCAATTAAATTTGTCGCGCTGGATATTTGAATCACTTTGCTTAAGAATTAACTGCTTCTAGTTTGACACTGATAAAATCAATTCCACATTCAATTTACCTTGTGGTGTGTGTATGTGTGTGTGTATATATATATATATATATATATATATAATGGCCGATGACACACAGTCATTGTTGTTCACAAGAAAAAGAACTGAGACAAATGATCAACAATTTGGCAGAGTTTTTCTCTCGTATCTATTTTTCAAAGCAGGCAATTAGGCCTAACATCAGAGCCATTTAACTAAGTCAGTACTCCAAATTGATTCAGACTCCAGTGTTGGACCTCGCAGACATGGTGCATTTAGTTATGCAAATGCTTATCTCTCTGTGTGATTGGTTAATTAACCTGTAATGCAGATAGTCCCAGCCATGCACAGCGGCCGTCTGATGGCTAAATTGTGGGTCAATTAGGTTTTTAACATTTTCAAAGCAGACTTAGAGGCATGTCTTTGTTCCTCCAAGTCTTGTGTGGTTTTTCTCCGTTTAATGACTCGTTCCGTGTGTCCCTTAAGGTTAATGTGTTTAAACTCACTGTAATTGAGCTTTTGACCTGAGCCTTTCAGGCTTTTTAAAGAATTCGTCATATTATGCCATGTTTCTGGTCCCTGATTATTATTATCTACCATTCCTTCACCCTGTCCTCATGCTCTGCCCCAAAGTGTCTACCCTTCCCCCTTTCTATCCTGAGTTATGAGCATCCCCACGGGAAGTCATTTATAATGCCATTCGAGTGACAATAATGCGTTTGCACACCATTTCACTCTGCCCTCTGTGCTTTAGCAGGCTTTTATGGGGCACATTTTTGTTTTTCCAGAAACGCATTGTACGACGGTCCTCAGTGAACATGCAAAAGCATTTAACTCAAACTGAAACTGGACTCCTTCCACCGAGTGAAATAAGTTCCATAACATAATGTTTTCCATTAACATTTTTGGTGCTTAAATAATTTTTCCTTTTCAAAACAAAAGCAGTATAAACAAGATAAAAGTTTAAAGAATAAAAATGGAAATGGAGCAGGTCTTGACTGACTTTTTTTTTTTTTTTCATTGTTCACTGAACAATTATGTTCGGATCTTGCTGTCATGTAGGTATCATTCCACATGAGATACAGACACATCTCTTGACAGCCCACATGGATTTTTTTCAGATCCTGCCACCAATAGACTGACATCTCCTGACAACATGAGGATCACTTGTCATTGGGATAACATGCTGTATGATGCTGATTTTTATTAGTGAAGGGGTTTAGCAGACATGTTGTATTCATTCCACGTCATTAGGTGTAGACAGGTAATGTACTGCACTTATGCAAAAGCTTTTTAGTGCAGACCTTGGCATGTAATTAAATATGTCTGTTGCTGTTATGTTGTAGGTGATCCTCATCTTGACAAAGCTGAATGATTTCAACCTGGGGGCTGTTACTGAAAGTTCTCTCTGGAGGTAAGATTGTTTTTAATCCTGGATATTTTTTCCTTTTCCATTTATATAGGAAGGTTTATAAAAATGCAAAAGCTCAGCCCTAAAAACAATAAGGAATAATATATTCATAGAGGGTACGGTATACTGTAAGTATGATTTATAGTGTTCTCCCTTTCTAAGATATGAACAGTCAACTTCCACTGGAAGCCAATATGAAGTATGTTTTAATAAAGCAGTCTGAAGTAGTTCTGAATGAAGCATCTTCCTCTTTGCTTCCTGACGTCCCATAAATAAAACGGCTAAGACAAACTTTCAGAGAAGGCCCAACCTATTCTCTGTCCATCAGCAAAGGAACTTCTATAAAGGGTATATTTGAGAGATAAACCAGAAAACCTATCTGAGGGATTCTTTGTTTGGATCTGTGGCTCTTTTCCTTTGACCTAGAAACTTGCTGATGGAGTTTTTGATTGATTGTTATCTGTAACCTTTTGTTTCCGAAGCAATTGACATGCAATTGCTACTGTATAGCCATAGTAATTCCATTCAGTATGTATTGAGAGGTGAATTACCGTGCCCTCTCAGGTCATAAATAAAAATGGAATTCATTAAGGATTATACCATAGAGCCCAATCCAGCCTCTGATATGCCTTTTTTCTCACCTCTCCCATAGCCTGCAGAGAACTCATTTCATTCTGAAATACACGTGAAAAAGAGACCATCAGTCTGCCAAGCATAGAGTTTCAAATTAATATCTGTTTCACCAGAGGCGCCGCTAAGATTTACACCCGACTTGACACGTTTTGAAATCCCATATTGTGTACAGGAGGTCTTCCATCATCAAGGTGTCTGCTTAACAATGGCACCATGAGTAAATTAGAGTGTACCTCAGGGGTGCACGAAGGCTTTTAGTATGGGTATTAGAAAACCAGAGATTTGAATGTTATAAAAGAGAAACTGGAGTAAATTATTTCAGTGATACCACAATAAATGATTTATGGCTACAGCCCCAGGACACTGTTGGTGGCAAAATGCAATGTGCAGATCAGTGGGTGACTTGCAGAAGCTATCTAAACATGCATCAATCCTCTTTGTGTTTCAAGATGACCGCCTTTTATGCTAAAGAAACTTCACGATGTAATAACGTAATTTAGGAGACTTTCTTTCACCGAGCTATCAAAGACAAATATGCCAGCTGAAAGGAGCACTTAAGCACAAATACAAATGTGTTTAGGGGTTAGTCTTTGAAAACACTGTCAACAGCAAACAGGACGATACAGATTAATGCACAGACAATGATAGCAGACTATCTATCCGATTATACAGTGAAATTACATTTAGAGGCACCCAGGTAGAACTAAGAGTGCATTGACTGTTTGCGGTGAGCAGGAATATGAAGATTGGGATGACAAACACATCTACCCTTGTCATTGGATACATGGACTTATAAGAAACCGTGACAATCAAGTATATTTACATGTTGACACAGACCTTAATCATTGTCTTTCAACAGAGGACATTTATTTAATTTAATTAATTTAATTAACAAGGACCAAGCTCCGAGCACTTTATTATCATTAATCTTTTGCTTTTTATGTCTTTCTTGACACCTGTATTTTCACCTTTGTTGTTTCTCACTTGTTGCTGTTGCAACAGAATAGCACACAGCAGTGACCTTTCACTGGTGGAAATAAAAGCTGAACATAAGATGAAACTGAATATCTAAATGAGTTGAAAACACACAACAAATGGGCTTTTTTGGCACAAATTTAAGGTTTGAAAGGCTTTTCTTTCTGCTGCTCTGGAAATGATGTCTTTAAATCCCCTCCTCATAGTAAAAGCATCTATCAGTAATGACTTTTATTTTGAAATGTGTTTGTTACTCAGTGTTGTTATGTTCATACCTGTGCTGGTTATTTCTACCCTTGAAATTACTGTATTTTCATTACTGTTGATAATTTTCCTCAGGCCCATTTTGATTTCCTACCTTGCAGGCAACTGGTTTCATTATGTCAGTGTTGCATTAAAACCAGCACTCAAAGAAGAATTTTTACTCTGCATAATGTGTTTGCCAAAGCTAAGTTAGCACTGAGTGCTATTAAAGTACTGAGAAGGAATTGCTTAATGAAACTGTCAACCTTTATAATGCAAAAAGCGACCAAACTTGGGTTATGCTTCTCTTGATATCCATTTTTCTTATGGGTTGTCATTAGAGGAAGAGCTTCCTTGAATGCTGTAGCGATCATGGGTTTTCAAATTAGCCCCTTGTGCATTAATGCATTAAAAGACAATGACAACAGACTTTATTTCCAAAAGTACCTTGTGGACTTGTATCGTTCAAATTCAGCCAAAATGCATTATGTGTATCTTCTAAAGCCTGACAAACATGTTGAATGCTTTTCAAACTCAGGGATGTCACCTGCAGCAGCCATGCCTTCATTTAGTAGACAAAGGCTTTGACTTTGAGGCAAATGTACTGTATTTATTTGCTTTGACTAGTGTTTCACTAGTTGACATCATCCTTCTTTGTGTCTTACAGTATTTCACCTGTACATCTTGTTCTTCTCTGTATTTTAGAGCTTGTATACTTCAAAGTACAGTACTGTATGTGTCTTGTCATCTAGCAACAAATATAGTGAGTTCTTCTGTGTCATGATATTTAAGTTCCACAGTCTGTGAAACTTTTAAATCAATGTACATCTTATAAATACTTACATAATGATGTTGCAGATATGCAAATTAATGTGCAAACAATTTCTGAGCAGGCTTTAATTTACCTACTTTAGTTAAAATCTTTTAGATCACAAACAATATCGAGACCTTGTATGTTTTACTTACATTTAACATCTTAATACTACTAATACGTACTTAATACTTGATCTTGAGTGAGGAGAGTTCTATGGTTTTTGTTGTTTCTTTGTGTACAGTTCTTGCAGTATTGCAACAGAGTGTTGTAAAAGAACAACAAAAACAAAAGTAACACATTAGCATGAAACTAGTCTCTGCATGTTGATTTTCATCCCTTAAAGCAAAAGGGTGCCTGAATGGTAGAAAATCAATCAAAACGCCTATGTTTTGCTGTGGATATGCAGTCACGTAAAGAATAAATGATTTGCGGTTAAGGGGCAAAAACATATCAAACCACTGTCATGGTGTTTTATAATGTGTCTCAGGCAGGTCTCTAATGGATTTTTTCATCAAACATTGAACATGTTTTTTTTGTGTGTGTGTGTCCAGATCTACAGATTACGGAAGCACTTACACCAAACTCAATGACAAAGTGGGTTCAAGGACAGTTTTAAGTTACTTGTACGTCTGTCCTACCAACAAACAGAAGGTCAGCATTTTCCTGTTGCTTTTATCTCTCTGATCTTTTACAAGCTTAGTCCTGACATCACATTATAGTTTCTTTAAAATTGCTGCCAAATGACGGTATCTCTGTCTGTGTCCCTCTTCTAATGCCCCACTTCTCGTCTGGCCCTCTGTACTTTAGATAATGATGCTTAGCGACCCAGAGGTAGAGAGCGCTGTTCTCATCAGTTCAGATGAAGGGGCAAGCTTTGAGAAGTATCCCATTAACTTCAACATCCTGAGCCTGCTCTTCCACCCTGCACAGGAGAACTGGATACTGGCTTACAGTCATGATAGCAAGGTATCTTCTGAGTGAATCCACAATGAACCTTTAAGTGGCAATAAGATAATATATGAGGTTGAATGCATTAGCTTTTTAAAAATTTTTTTAGTTTTTATGTGATTCTGGTGTGAGTCTGATGATAGCTGTGGCACTGCTCATTAATATCACCATTCTCCTAAAACTTTAGGGATGACAAAGAATGGCCTAATTTTATCTTGCAGCTGTACAGTTCGATGGACTTCGGGAGGAAGTGGCAGCTTGTTCACGACAATGTGATGCCTGGCCGATTTTACTGGTATGATTATGTGGATCCTATTTTTGAACTGCTTTCTACAGCGACTGATTGTAATTTGTGTAATGATAGTGTTCATGACCTCATGCTGTCAAAGGTATCCAGTGACCTCCTATCAAAACCCAATCTCCTCCATAGCAGTCAAGCACAAAACTGATTATCCATGTCACGTAGACTAGAAGGAATATTGTGCCTCTCTTTCCATAGCACAAATATGACATGCTGTTTTTGTTGTTGCTGTCGTTTAGTAATCCTGACTGCTCAGGCACAAGGCAGTGAATATTGATGCAAGTCCGTTTATCCCTGTTTGTCATCGTATGTGTCAAAACCAAGTGTGTTTTTCAGACAGGATATAAAGGACATTGCTTGGAGGACATTCTCTCAACACACATGAACAATGTGATATTTGATGAAAAAGAAGAACATGGTGGATGTTTGTGCAATATTTGTGCTTTTGAATACTATTCCTTTATGCTCAATATGTCAAATAGTTATTTTTCAACAAACAACTATTCCATAACAACACACAATTGCTATGGTAGATGTTTATGGAAATAGCTGATTTGTCCCCCCCCACCCCTTTGTTTTTTTTTGCTGATACTTTTGGTGATTTGAGATGCATTACCACTATTGGTGCAGATTTACACTGACATATATATATAGGAGATAAAAACATCTTGTTATGGTTTTAAAGACTCCTCATGCCCATCTACAGCTGTTATGCTCAAGTTGGCCTCCCTCTCTCTTTCTCTCTTTCTCATTTTTCCTTTTCTTTATTACCACCTCTTTCTTCGCCTCTCTATCATCACCTCCTCCTTCTTTCAAGGGCGGTAATGGGGCTGGACAGAGAATCAGATGTGGTCCACATTGAGACGCGCATCGCAAAAGGCCGTGAGTGTTGCACTGTAGTTCGCCGCAGTAGCAAGACCCACAGGACCCCTTGCCTCTCATTTAGAGCGAGGTCACTGGGAAGATGAGACCCGTTCTGCTGTTCAGATTGGTCCCTGAAGTCGAGTAAAGCACAATAGGTGTCTCCTGACAAAAACGGAGATTTTAGTGGGTTGATGGATGTTTCTCCTCTGTAATGTATCCCCTGTGTCTCATACACAAAGCTCAACACCTCTCTTCTAAACTGCAAGGTATATTCTGTCACACCAATTACAGGGTTTTCCTGCATTGGAAACGATACTCATAGTCCTCCTGTGGTGAGAAAAACTCTATCTGAATTAGCATACAAACTCTTCTTGTCTCACACAATACATCCTGAACTTTTTTTGTAATGTGACTCAGCACCGTTCTGCTGTATTAGCCTAGATTCTCAGCTAATTCGGCCTACTGTCTTGTATTAGTGCAGCAGCATTTTGTCTGTTTTCTATACAATTGCCTAAACTTATAGTGCTTGAAAACACTAAGCTTAGAATACGTTTAGTGTGTACACACAGTGTCGCAGCTCCAGTGCAAACAAAGTACTGTTTGAAGTGAAATAACTGTAATTTACTTCTGATTGATTTCCTTTTGCCTCTTTCCAGGTGCTCAGTATGTGAAGTGCAGAGCCCAACGATGCACAGAAGGCAACAGACAGTACCTCTTTCCTGGTCATGTAGACACCAACTCACTGGTTGTGCAAGATGAATATGTTTTCACACAGGTTTGCGTAGTGATATATTACTTTATTAAACTAAACCAGTTGTCTTCATCTTTTCGTAGAAAAGCTCCTCTGATTTTTTTTTTTCTTCTTTGGTCTCTGGTGCTTCCAGTTCATGCTTTTCCATCAAAACCTACGTAATGGCTTTCCCTAACACACCTGTTCCCCACTGGCCCAATGTGTGTTTTGATTATGTTTTGTCTCGTTCATGTCAAGGCACGCTTAGTGTTTGAGTTTCTGCACAGACAGGCACCATGCCTGAAAAATGTGTTTTCTAGCTGAGCACACACGGCATAGGAACTGTGAATAGACAGGTTGGTGTCCTTATTACCATTCACTCTGACTTTGACTCCAATTAGACAGCGGCAGTCAGGGTCATTATTAGAAATTTAATTTTCAAATGCCCTCCACTGTCATTGATTTTCACCCACAGCTAAGTAATTTTCTCTCTGTTGGTCAGCTTTAATGCATTTGGTCATCCTTGGTAGACTCCAGCTGAGTTTCAGAAAAAGAAAAATCCAGTGATAGTAGTTTTCTAGCGCTCTGTGTTTGTAGTAAATCATTCTTCACTCTTTCATTTTGATTAAATACCTCTAAGTGTTTTAATTTTTAATTTATTTATCCACAGATTTAATCTTTTGATATGACATGATGTTGCAGCAGCAATACTTTAGTGGCAACCTAGTTTCACTTTCAGCACTTAATCCACAGACTTGATTGGAATGGCTGCGAAGTAAGAATGAAAATGTATGAAAAAAAAAAATATATCACAGCATGATTCAGAAATGGTGATTCAATAAAATGTCCAAATGCATTTAGCTGAGATGAGATTGACCGTCAAGGCAGAGGCACAGATGAGGGAGATGCTGGTGAAAATAACTGGACACACACGGAGAGCATGTCTGCGTGGAGCTGCGGTGGCACAGATGACTTTCTTGTGACTTTCGTTGCTTGGGGCAGTTGGATTTAACTTGACAAAGAGTAATGAGGTTATCGATTGGGCTACAACGAAATAAGCAGTCTTCAACACCTCCAAAGTCTCTTGGGAGAGAAGGAACAGCCAAGTGCAACATCCTCAAAAATGTGGCCTGGGAAAATGCAGCTCATTGATTTTCGATAGATTATTCCATTAGAGCCCTAATGTAGTGTGTTGGGGGACAAACACTATCCTTCTAGTTGATTAGAAAATAAGCAATCAAGTAGTGTTGCCCTGCCTGTAAGTGGATGGGAAAGTGGTAGTGCACTAAGATCTTCAAGACACACTATAGATAAAGCCAACACAATTTTCAGTGCCTCATAGCTTTGGACTAATTGAGATAATGATAATAATTTCTGTTGTGCTTGTAATTGTTGTCGGCTTTGGACACTGTGGAAAGCTGAGTACAATTGCAGGCATTTTACTTAGTCAGTCATGCGTTGTGAATGAAAATTACTCCTTCAGGAAACGTTTTAGCCTCATGTTCTCGCTTCACAATCTAGTCACAATTGGAGACACTGGCAAATTCATTCACATGGTGTGTCTTATAAAAAGCTCCTTTTCCATTTTGCTTTTCTAGTTTTCTACCTACATTTTCCTCTTTGTAGGACAAAATCATAGTCTGGCATCAGTCAAAATGGAAATTACCAAATAACAATCACTGAACCAAAATGGAGAAAAACACGGTGTGAGGTGATGGTGAAATATATATTGTATATGCTGTCTATTTAAAGACTGACAAAGTTTCTTTGGTCTCATTGCAAAGGTAACAAAGTCAGCACGAGCAAGCTACTTTGTCTCCTACATGAGAGAATCCTTCAAGCGGATGAAATTACCTAAATATTGCCTACCAAAGGTAAGCAACAACACACCCCATAACTGTCAAATGATAAAAGAATGAATTATCATAAAGCCACACAATTATTGTTTATGTATTGAATAACCTTACATAACTCAAATTTCCTTTTTTTGCATACAACAGTGTTTGATTGATGCAATGTGACATTAAAAAGCTCCTCGACAGTACCTGGCCACTCTGTTAAGACTTGTCATTATCACGTATTCTCTCTTTACATCTGTGTCTGTTTCTCACCCACATCCTCCTACAGGACATGCATATCATCAGTACAGATGAGAAGCAGGTATTTGCTGCAGTCCAGGAATGGAATCAGAACAACACTTACAGCCTGTATATCTCAGACTCTCCTGGGGTCTACTTTACCCTTTCCTTAGAGAATCTGAGAACCAGCAGAGGACATGCCGGTAACCTACTGGTCGATTTTTATAAGGTGTGTAGTTACTCTTATTCGTGGATTGCTGTCATAGCACAGGTGTCACATTTTTAATCTGATAATCTCTGATTATTTTGCATTATTAATCAATAATTAGTAGTTTCAGTAGTAGTTGTTGATTCCACCACCCACTATGACATCAATATTAAACATACACATAGATACATACAGTAGAATTATCACCTTTCTGACAGTTTCAACGAAACTGTGAACATTTAATCTTGTAACATGTTTATGCATCGATGATGATGAACTGTGTAATGAATACTTTGTTATAACAGTACTTTTATACTGTGGGTTTGCTTATTTTATTCAGGTCTGAAAACTTCTTTCACCACCACTGAAGTGAAGAATCAACCACTTAGTTACAAAGTTTTTGCCGATTATTTAATGCAACAGTAATTTCAGCTCTAAATTAAATTAATGAGGTTACATGTGTAAAATGTCACAAAGACAATTACAGTACATTTAAAAACATACAACTACAGTAATGCCCTTAATTAAATTTTAGGTAATATTAATATATATATATGAAATTAAAGTTATCTTAGTTATTTCTGTTTTTCTTTGCAGGTTGAGGGGATAAACGGCATGTATCTCGCCAACAAACTGGTGGATAATCACATCAAGACCTTTATCACATACAACAAGGGACAAACTTGGGCCTTGCTGCCAGCTCCTGCCACTGATGTGGCTGGAAATAACCTTCACTGCATTCTGGTGAGTCTGACCCCTTTGGGCAGGAATGAATGAATGCTCTTATTCATGCAAAATGAAGCTTATGACATACATCATTCATCAAATGTTTCAACCTCATCAGCTGTGCTTTGGATGTTCTTTGATTCAGAGCCATGTTTGCACAAGGCCAGGTGCCAGCCTTTGCATCAACTTACCTTTTTAGCCTCCTAAATGGCTGAGAAGATGCTTGGCTGGAATTTACTTATTATCTGTCTGTATCAGTGTATCATCCCGTTTAGTTTTAAGGGACCAGACTTTCCATTAACCTTTGTGATTTCAATTTAATACTTGTAGTCACACTGGACTAATGAATGTTAGATTACACTGAATTACATTATGTGGCCGTGTTGTTATTCAGCAGGTATGATATTAACCTGATTGAGCCAGTATGCTCTTTAGTGACCGTTTGAAATAATGTATATTGTCCAGGGAATGGCAGGCTACAGTCTTCCATGAGGTCAAACATATGACTATTATTTTCTTGTCTGCTTTCTCACCTCAGCTGTTTGAAAAGCTTTATTGATGTTTTTCATTGTGATTTAGTCTGAGAGATGAGTGAAATGATTTGAATCAATTTTGCCAGTTTTATCAGTGCATCTTGGGGAATTTTAATTACATGCCTTGTTTGCTTTAGAGTGAAACAATTCAAATGCCCTCTGTGTCCTCTCAGGCATTTTCTTTCTTTCTGGCAGAGAACACGAGAGGAACAAAGTATCTTTGTTTTATAATCGGTCTCTGAAAATGTTAGCACTTTTCTCTCAATGGGAAGAATAGTTTGAAGGCAAAGATAATTATAATTGCTTCTGTTAAGATCTTTCAGATATATATTGTTTCAACATGTGCTGTATTGGAATCTGTTTTGTTGACAGCCATTTTGTTCACTGCATCTTCATCTGGAGATGTCGGAGAATCCCTACACATCGGGACCAATCACCAGCAAGAAGACTGTACCAGGAATCATTGTGGCTACAGGTAGAGTGTATTTAATTTAAAGATCGAATTGGTCACAATAGACCTGACAGAAGTGATTAGACCTTATTTACAGCGGGGGAAATAAGTATTTGACACATCAGCATTTTTATCAGTAAGGGGATTTCTAAGTGGGCTATTGA
>JAUYWH010000007.1:12879514-12889518 GCA_034779795.1 Ctenopoma multispine
GCATCAATAGCCCACTTAGAAATCCCCTTACTAATAAAAATGCTGATGTGTCAAATACTTATTTCCCCCGCTGTATAGTTTCTCTGGTAGCAGTGCAAACACAAAACACACAAAGCTAATCACACATTACCCTCTCAGTGCCTTCAAAATCACATGCTGAAACCTCAGCTCCTAAATCTCAGATTTTGGGAGAGATGATTAGATTGCAGTCAGTTATAAATGTGTCCTCTGGTGGAGAATGAGGACATGCACAGATTCACAAAATGACTCGTAACAATTTTATCAGGTGATTGTGCATATAGTTGTATTGTGGAATCTTTGCTATGTAAATACACACTGAGTGAAATTATTCACGTTTTTGTACTCAGGGAATATCGGAACAGAGCTGTCCTCCACTAACCTTGGGATGTTTATAACATCTGATGCGGGAAATAGCTGGAGACAGGTAAGACCAATCTGTCTCCAGTCTCCACACTGCACATGTTTACCTTGAACATATGATACATTCATATTGAAACTATGCTGTCACAGCAAATGTGTTTATTCCCTTATGCATCACTATAGATTTTTGATGAAGAGCACAACATCTGGTTTCTCGACAATGGAGGGGCTTTGCTGGCAGTCTTGCATGCAGCAACGCAGATTCGCCACTTATGGTAGGTGTAGCTGCTCTTCAACAATAGCTGACATCATAATTACTGTAGGTTGAAACTGTAGGTGTTGGAGTTGTTGAGCGAAATTACATGGGTATATTTTTCATTTTTCATGGTGGGGGGGCTTGATGCAGCATATGATTACATTTGATGTTTTGAAATGGTGATGGGCCAAGTTTGCATGATTATTGTATCGGCACTGCAGCTTTAGAACTGTCAGGATCATTTCCAACAGAAGAGTCTGTTACAGCTTTGTACTCTTGGTTGGATATGATGGTTTGAGTGCTTTTATGTAAATGAGAAGTAGAGCAGGGTGGAAATATGAGACTGAGAATGCCCTCATATGTCCCTCATATTGTGGGAGCTTTGTAACACTATCTACTTTGATGTCCCTGCACACTACAGCCCTGTCAAAAATGATTAAGCTCTGAGAAAGATGATTTGAAACCCCCCAGATGTATTTCTAATGTTACAACCTGAATCATATCTTTCTTTTCTCTTGTTTTGTCACCTTTACAAATTTACCTGGGACAAAGCACATTTGTTCCATTGTTCAGCCTGTTGTCGAGATAATTTTTCACATTCAGGAGAATCCAAGGTGCTTCATTTTTCAACCATGGCAAAAGCTAAATGACCTGAAATCTTTTATCATATTTCACTTTGCGCCTTGTTTTTCACTGCTAAATTTGTGTACTTGTGATGTTTAATGTTATATGCAGAGAGAAAACTATATATTTATCCACTGCAGAAAGATGAACACAGATAGACAGATGTTCATGCATTGACAGCTGTTGTTTTGATACACACACACGTATATATTTTCAGGATCAGTCTCGACGAGGGAAAGAAATGGGACCGTCACAGTTTCTCTTTGGCACCTCTGTATGTGGATGGAGTTTTAATGGAGCCAGAGTCTGACAATCACATTATCACGTAAGCAGAAACAAACAAGTATAGTCCAGCCGGGGAAAAAAAACATACATCAGGTTTGAAGAATTGGGTCCTCTCTCGATGTAAACAAAGAAAAGTTCACTTGATTTTCCCCAAAGACTAAAACTTTCAGGGGATACTTTAAGGGAATGTCTTTCTGTCTGTCATCGTATGAAAAAACCTGGATCCACTGTAAGTATCTCAAGATAGCGTCACCTGAAATTTGTATCATGTTGAACCATCTTCCAGTTTCTTTGGACACTTCAGTCATCGATCAGAATGGCAGCTGATCAAGATCGACTACAAGGGCCTCTTTAGCAGGAGATGCATGGATGGAGATTATCAGACATGGCACCTGCATAACAAGGTAACCGTAATGTTAAACACTAATTTATTGTCAGCTTTTATGCTTGTATATCAGTTGTCACTGTGAAACAAAGTGCAATTGCTTAGTGTTTGAACAAAAAGCTGCTTTTCTGTCTTTTTGTTATTTTCTCATTTTTGTCAGTTGTGATCATCTTTTTTTTCTTTGTTTGTCAGGGAGAGCTGTGTGTCATGGGTGAGAAGCAGATCTATATGAAGCGCAGGCCGGGCAACCGTTGCATGTTGGCACAGGACTATTCCAGGATCTATTCTTCAGAGCCGTGTCTCTGCACAGCTTACGATTTTGAATGGTAATAACTTTTCTCTATTTTCCCAACTGGGACTTAAATATAACTCAAATTCTTATCCTTAATTTCTTTCATTGCATGTGTATCAAACAGCCCCTCTCCTTTGAACGTCTAATTCAATTGTACTTAATTAACACCCGCTTGTAAACTTTTAAAATCAAAAACAGAAGTATCAGTTTGCAGAATTTCATATGCTTTAATATTCACCTTACATTGCATCTCCACTGGATAACCAACATGACTGTATTCATCGAATCCAATTATAGTTTTGAAATCGTAGATGGAAGTTAGTAACTTTTCATTGTGCTACTGTAATTTGCATTAACTAGAGTGACTTATTAGAATTCAATTAATAATGAATTGCTAAATGAATTTTAAATATCTTTTATCCATCTGTCTGAAATTCCGTTTGATCCTACTTGTCTGACAATCATGTCTCTAGTTATGGTCTTAAAATACTCCATGAAGCTCCAACTGCAAAGCATTTGCCCCACTACAAAAGCTTGTAGAAGCTAGATTATTTGAGTACTAGTGTTTATCATTTTATGAAGTGTCATGTTTTTCTGGCAGTGATTATGGTTGGGAGCGCCAGGCGGACGGGAAGTGCTCCCCTGCTTTTTGGTTTAATCCAAATGGTGCTGCTAAAAGCTGCAGCACCAGCCAAAGCTTCCTTAACAGCACAGGGTAAGTGGCCTCCAATGTTCAATCCATCACAAAACAACATTATTCTATTCCAGCTTGTTTGTCATTTCGTCTAGAACACAAACAGAAAATAATATTTCACTTCACAGCAGAGCTGAAAAAAGTGTCTACACTGTGCCCTAATTCCACAATACAGCTAAACATGAGTCGAGCATGCAGTGTGTTCACACTAGAAAAGTGAAAAAGATTTAGTTTCACTAATAATATCATTAACACCACCAGGAGTTTTTAATGTGGTGGTGGGCAGGGTTCAGTTCATGGTTGATGGTGCAGCATGTTATATATGGGATTGCGTGGCTGCAGACTTGTCGACATGCACATGTTAACCCCATAAACCTAAAACCAACAGGTGGTGTTAATGTTGTCTAGCTGACGTTGATGTACATTTGCTGAAATGAAAAAATAGCATAAATGAAACTGAGGATACACGCAAAACTTTAACTCATGACACAAGTCGTCTTTTTCATTTTTACTATACAGAATACTGCACTCACATAACAAATATGTAACATGACTTAACACCATTTGTAAAACTTCAAAGGTATCGGAAGGTTTTGTCCAATAATTGTAAGGAGGGAGGGAGCAATGTGTACTCACCACGGAGACAGCGGTGTCAGCCCAGACCACCCCGAGGCCTCAGGCTGTCCACCACTCAAGGAGAGCTCAGTGCGACTGTTGGAAGCAATGTTACCTTCATGATCTACCTCGACAATGTAAGTCTTATCTTCTAAAACTGTGCAGTAGCTCTAGTACTGGTTGTTGTTTTAGAAAGTCTGTTCAAAATAAGAGTCTTTTACTGAGCAGGCACAGTGGTACATTGAGGTAAATAGTGATGTAAGCATGCAGATACATGGATCCACAAGAGAAGAGCTTGGGTAAGAAAAGCTCTGCCTCTCATTGTGTTTATGGAAATTTATGGCGTGTTTCCCAGTAATATTGCCTAAGGAAAACAGGTACAAAGTGAAATGTACTGGTCCAAGCAAATGGTTTACATAACTAACTTTTGCATGCATGGAAAACTCGCCATTGGCATTAAAAAATGGACTCTTTCTGATGCAGCTAAGAGAAAATCGTTTGCGAGTGGCTGTAGTGATGTGTCTGTATTATGATTTGCTCTAAATCCTGAGCAGACTGGATATCTGTCTATAATTGGCTAAAACCCAATCCAGTACTGGGAATATCTGATGATCCTCTAATAGTTACAATTTATTTGTAAAGAAATTCATCAAGTCATTGCTGCTGAGAGTTTATACAAGAGTTTGTCAGCCTGGCCACCGTGCTGAAGAGAAACCTGGGGTTGTTCTTATTTGCCTCTATAATGATGAATAATGTGTGGTTCTAGCATTATGGAGGGCTTTTTTAATATTTTATATTACTCAACTGTCTTTCTAGACTAAGCTAAATTTGTCTTAATTAATGGAACACCACCTTCCTGCCAGCTTTCGTGATTTAAGCTACGCATTTGTGAATTGTGCCATGGAGCTAGCATCCTCTGATTCACTGCCTTCTTTTACAGAGGAGCAACAGTGTTGAGTATCGTACACAGTGAGGCTGCAGCATTATCAGCAAGATAAACGACTTGTAAGGGAGCGAGATTACGACGCACATGGCACTAAAGTAAAAGATGATGGAATCATTTACTTGAATTTGTTAACAGCATTTTCAGATAAACATCTACTGTAGTGTTTTTTTTTCCTGAGTGTTGTAAGATCCGTTATAGTAAATTCAAATGTTATTAAAAATGCTTAGACAAAATAGAGTTTTGGGAGATTACTATTAAATGTTCAGTTTCAGTGTTGTACATCAGAACAAGATCAGTGGGTTTATTTACATTTTGAGTAAAACCAGTTGTGTGTAATAGTGTTGAGGCATTTAACATCCACATGAATGTTAAAGTTATACTTTATCTGTTTAGGAACTAAATCAAATGGAAACTCTGAGTAAAGGACAGTAGAATGTTATACAATAACAAATAGAAGTTTTTGTTTGTTTGTTTGTTTTCCAGTTTGGGTGTGAAAATGATTTATAACAATGTTCAGGTCTAGGGTTGATTAATAAGTTTGAGTGAAACATTGCTTCAACTTCTCCACTTGACCTGTGCTTATAGTTAATATGGCTTGGGTGTGGAGTTTTTGGTTGGTGGAGGCTTCAATATAACAAAATATATCTATTATAGTATCATAGTTTAGATTATTTGTCTCCTAATGAACCTAATGAATTGTGGACCAGATGCCACCTACTCAGCCTGCAGTTGAATGACAACATGTGGCTGTCATCACTGGTCAGATTTGAAAGGGGTCCCGAGAAAACTAGAGAGCCCAACATGGTTTTGACAAATATAAAAAAAAATATTAGAATGCTGTTAGAATAGTTTTCAAGATGTTTTATTTAAACCCACAAATGTGAACCTCCTGGTGACACTAGAGGTAAAAGTCAGAATCAACGGAATGAGGAAAACTGACCTTCTGGGAACAATGAATACCAGATTTTAAACCACATCCAACATGAAATGATATTTCACAGGAGAAATGGAAGAAATGAATATCAGCTGCTATAACTGGATAGGGTGTCTGGTGATCAGTCAGATTACATAGCTACCTGTCCAGTAGTTGTCAGGATATTTCCTTTGTGTTACTTAAGGACAAGGTATGAGATCTCGCTGTGAACGGTTTATATTGGAACTTATAAACTGCGGACAGGTTCTGTGCATTATTCAGTAATGCAGACACTGCCTCTGGAAAGAAGTTGTTGACTTTTTAAATCTAATTGGGCATGACAAATGAACCCTCCTTGACCTATTACTGTGTATAAGTGTGGCTGCAGAAATCCTACAGAAAAGATGGGCGTTTAAATAGATCCTAATTTATCTGCATGGCTAGAAACCACTAGGGGTTAATGAGAAGATATGTTTTGGAAAACACATTTTAATGGTGTTTGGCTTGATTTAGATGATTTTATCAGTTGGAAGATGGCACAAGATAATAAAATGTTCCTTTTTTTTACTTTGAGACACTTTCACGACCTTTTTTTGACTTTGAAGCTCTTTTTAGTTTCCTCTTCTTTTCTCAGTTGGATTTCTGTCTCCTTCCATTCATATTTACCTACAAAGTGTTTGTGACACAGCTTATAGTGCATCTCAGTCCAAACACTTTACCAGTGGACCGTGCTTACTTCACTTGTATGTCGTCTAATTGAAGTATCTTAAGCTAAGCAGTGGTGACAGATGTCATGTCTTACTGTCTGTCCACAGGGAGACTCACAGAGGACCAGTATCCAGCTAGACTTTGGAGACGGCATCAAAATCACATACTCTAACCTGAGCAGGACTGACGATGGCATCAAGCACATCTACAGAACGACTGGGATTTACCGAGTGACAGCTACTGCTGAAAACAACCAGGGATCTGACAGCAGCGCACTGTTTTTACACATCACCAGTATGTGAATAAGAAACATCATTACTCATTCCTGCAGCAGTGCATATAGCACGAACCTCTATTCTTTCATGGATAGTCACGTTCCCACTGCTGAATTTCATTTCGGTCACGGTTGTATTACTTTTATGAATTTAGCCTTGGAAAATGCAAAAGCACACACCTGGAGCTAAATGTTCATAAACTTTGATCACAGTAATGCTCAGTGTTGGCTGAACTTGGGGGTGTGTGTGTGTGTGTGCGTGCACATTTATTTGTATGCACACGTGTGCTTACATTTATGGATGAATGTGTGCTGGTTTATGTGTTGTTGCCACAGGTCCAGTGGAGCGTGTATATCTCTCTGCTCCTATTGTAGCCATCAGGGGGAAGGAGGCTAATCTGACTGCGGTGGTTTGGCCAAGCCATACCAGAGCATTGACCTTCTTCTGGTGGTTTGAGAACAGCTCTGAGGTGAGAAGGTTCTGCACCTCCTCCCACTTTGTCCACACACTTTGTCCTGTTTACTGCAATCTTTTCCATTCTCCCACTCATCTCTCGATGTCCTTGTGCTGCTGTTGAAGTAAAAATCTTCAGAGTTTTCACACAAATCACATAGATTGTGACTGCATGTGACTTGTGTCTTTCTTGTGATCCATTTAAAATAACTGCTCATATTTATTTATCATGTTGATCGTGTATTCTGCAGCAAATCCTCATTATACAGTATGTCAAGGGCTGCGTGTACATTATATTCTATATTTGGCAAAGCAGATGCTGGGTTTTTCTGTGCAATCCTCTGTTTTTCCTTTTGAAATGCAGCCCTTTATAACCTTGGAGGGAAGCATCTCATACACGTTTCACAGAGAGGGAAAAAACAAGGTCACGGTCCAGGTTGCTTCTGGGGGCACCGTAATACAGGATTCAAAAGTTATAACCGTTAAAGGTGAGTGGTGGACTCTTCAAAAGAACTTTAATTGGTAAGATACACGTTACATGAATATGCAATATACAATCTCAGGGAAAGCATGATGCCTCTCGGTCCAGGCGGCAAATAGCACCATGTTGATGTCAATGCAGACTTATCTAATGAATAAAATGTCACAGTAAACGAACACAAAATCTTGAGGAGCAATTAATTTCAAGGGGTATGTTGCCAAATGAAAAAAGACAAAACTGCACATCAGATTAATCAAAAAGGAAACCAAGAATAGCATTTATATTCTAACAGACATCACGTCACCTCTTTTCCAGAGTTCTTCAGGTCGCTGCTGTTATCGTTCTCGCCAGCACTTGATGAGCACAATCCTGACATCCCCGAGTGGAGGGAGGACATAGGCCGGGTGGTGCGGACAGCTTTGTCACAGGTACATCAAGTCCCTATTGCTCTGAGATCTTTCCTGGAGTCAACATCAGCCATCAGTGGCTTTCAGAATCATTATTATTTTATACCTGTGTGCCGTATTGATACAGCAGTCATGATGTTTTATGACCCGTGTGAGAAATCTGTTCTTTTTATAGTTTATCTATGATGACAGAAACCAGACACGTTATCTAGTGTGAATTTGAGTTGAAGCTGATGCGAGTGTTGCCGTGGGACATAGTTGTTTTGACGATTTTGGACGTCACTGTCCAAAGTTTTGAGGCAGCATCCCAAACTTTATACCTGCCTGCTGTCTGCGTGTTGTCCTGTTGCTGCAGGTATCTCGGGTTCCTGAAGATGAATTGCTGGTGTCTCTGTACCCAGGGCTCCCAACTACTGCAGAGCTCTTTATTCTGCCTGATGAGCATACATCAAGTGAACACAAGAGAAGTACTGAGGAGGCTCTTGAGACGGTAAGAACCATGAACTCTAGAAATATTGCGTTAGTCATAATGTGATTTTTAAAAATCAATTATTATTAAGAATAGCTGTTTCTGAAATGACACATTTAAATGATATGGTTAAATATAAAAAAGGCTGTTTCCAGAAGTTGCTCTTATTCACTTTTTGCCAAGCATTAGATGAGTTAGATATGAGTTAACTAATCAACATATTTATATACACATTTATTGACCTACTACTTTAAGTATTGGCTATAATTGCCATTTTATATTTGATTTGATTTATTTGCAGTCTAATGTTTCTGTGCTGTTTCTTGTGCTTCTTGTTAAATACCTAAAACAGATATCATCTATTTTTGTCACTGCCCTGAACCAAGGCCTTATCCAGTTTGAGCTGAAAACCGATATTCGTATTATTGTGTACATGACTCAGCAGACGTTGGGTAAGTTGTAATTTTATCTTGTGCTTTCTGCACACATGGACCAGCGTAACTGTTACCTTTAAAAACATTTTGCAGATATATAAAAACAAAGCATCCGCAAAGGCCTGAGGCTTAATTTATGCCAATTTATTATGTCTACACATCCACAGTGCATTTGTTCCACTTGCTGATGTGCAACAGATAAGCCACGTGTATTTCTTGGGATGATTTGACATTGAGTTTTACCCAACCACTGAAAAAATAAACAAAGACAACAGTATTGGCTGAGCGAGATTTATATGATATCGTTTATCACAGTATTTGAATATCCTTCACAGTCTATCAGTTCTGCACCTGAGACAGTGAGACAGTAGTTCTCAGCCGATCAATTACATGATTGACAAAGAAGGCGTTTGGTATGCACTGAGAAAATCGGCAGGGTCACTAGGCCATTAGCATATTGCAAAAACGTGTCGATCAACCTCGCATGGCTTTACCCTTTTCATCCACCAACGGATCTGTCTTCATTTGTGTCTGCATACAAAGGTCTGGGTTGCCTTTAAAATGATCCAGAAAGGTCATAGACTTCATAGGCTTCTCTGTAAAGGAGAGAAAGCTGGGTAGGGATTGAAAAATACTTTGAATATTGCATCTCAGCATTTAAAAGCCATGACTATGCATTAGTGACCTGCATGATGGACCCCAGGGAGGAGCAGCAGACCTCCTAAAGGTTCCTTTTAACACTCCTGTGGGGATAACATGCAGAGAGCAGGTCTTCAAACTGTACCTGCAGTTGTTACACTACATGGGGTAATGAAAGTAATCTCCTTGAAAAAGAAAGGCTTTCATACACTTGTCTTGGTTTACATGTGACTCTTATTTGATGTCTTTCAGCACCTCTTGTGGATTCAAACTCCATCCACAGTGGTTCGGCCATGCTGATGCTGCTCACTGTGGTGTTTGTTGGTTTAGCCGCTTTCTTCATCTACAAGTTTAAAAGGTGTGTTCAGACAGATAAGTAGACCGTATTGAATTAAGCAGTACCCTGAAATCTAATAATCTTTATTGATGGTAAAAATCTTGTCTCCTTGTCACTAGGAAAATTCCTTGGATCCATGTTCAGACTGAGGACAGTCACGAGAAAGAACCTGAAGTGATCAGTAAAGTCGGTCAGAACGACATGTCCAAGGTCAAGCTCAGTGAGTTTCCCTCTCCAAAAGAGCTCATGGAAAAGGAACTGGAGGCCAGGAGCAGAGGTACATCAGCTACACACTTATTCATTTACTGTATCCAAGGTTAACAAACTCAAAAGTACAGCGGGAGAAATAAGTATTTGACACATCAGCATTTTTATCAGTAAGGGGATTTCTAAGTGGGCTATTGATGCAA
>JAUYWH010000007.1:12889618-12931825 GCA_034779795.1 Ctenopoma multispine
GAAATTTTGCATCAATAGCCCACTTAGAAATCCCCTTACTAATGCTGATGTGTCAAATACTTATTTCCCCCGCTGTATCTAGTTACTGCATGTACCACATAAATGTGGTGGACTAAAAAGTACACTATTATGAATTATTGTGGAATAGAAATATTAAGTAGTACAACATCAGAATACTTAACTGGGTGTATTGTATGATTTCGAAAATTCAAGAAAAAAAAAAACTACAGTATATGTAGTCGTGCAATTTATTTATATACAAAGACTAAATTAACTAAAACAGAATGATTAGTAGTTATGCACTGCTCAGACACATTAATGCAAGATGTAATGGATAACAACTGTCAGTGTAGACAGACTCAGGCTAATTAACATTTTATTGCCCTAAAAACATATAACTGAGGATCTGATTTGAATAAATTTTAACTTCATTTTGTGCAGACATAAAATGCAGTGAAATTATTTTGGTTAACGTTAATGTAAAGTTTATTAAAATACAGCACATACCACATCTGAGGTGTTGGAATGTCTTTATCAGTGCAACATGTTTTTGCCTATAATTGCACAGCACTGGCACAAGTGCAGCATCTACACAACCGGATTTCAAAATGATAAGTTTGATTGCAAGGCCTGACATCCACTGTGATGTCTTTTGGATGAGACCTATTAAGTCCCCGCAGAGAGTGTGGGTTATTTGACAAAAGTACCATTGCAGTGCTTCTGACACAGACATGTGGGCTGTAGCCCTTTTTTCTGGTCACTCAGCACTTTGGCTATTTTTCATTTCTCAGCTGTTTCTACCTTACAAAGTCCTCGCTGAGCTGAAACAAATTAACTTCTTTTTTGTTGCTTTGGAAAAGTGTTTATTTACAAAAGGGCAGAGCAGCATGGGACCTTTGATTTGGGGCTCGCTAGATTAAATTAATTACCTAACCTACTGTTTAAAGATTTAACTAATACTCTGAAACTTGATTTTATTCTCCAGGAGTCTGATTTTGCCTGTGATACAAATTAAGCAGTGAGGCTTCAATTCATTTTATAAGTAATACAGTAAGATATAAATCTAAATCCTATCTACTTTAAAACGAGCTCAGTATTTTACATCACTGTTCTTAGTCTTAGCATTAATAGCAATTGTGATTCTATTTTAATAATTGTATTCACAGTTATTTCTTGCTATTGCCTAAAAATATTGTGACATGGAAATTAAATTTTATTTAAGTCATACCTGATATAAACAGAATATCCATCGAAAATATATTTTTACGAAGAACTGAATTGAAAGAAGGTCTTGTTTCAGCCGGGAGGAGATTTGTCCTTTACCGAAAACACATTAACCTGTTTTAATTAAATTAACGTCGAGGTTCACTGATTTCCATGTGTATTTTAGTCCAAATGGCTTCAAAATTCATTAATGGTTAAATGAAGATGATTTGACAGATTAAAATTAAAATGTTAACTTTTTTTTTTTATCTTTTAATCTTGTAAGTTTAGTTAAGGATCTCAATTTAATTTATGTTAATACCAGTTGGTTCTGAATGACTACACTGACTGCTCACATGTGCTTATGTTTCTTAATGACTAGACATTTGCAGTTGAGTTGAAATATAAATTAATTAAGCTGTAAAAAACACTGAAGATTTTTGGCACGATGCATGGCATGAGGTCAGAAGAACAGGTTGACAGAGCAATCGAGTCCACATTTCCCACATGAGAGGCGCAAAACATAAACTCTAACAATTCAGACTCTTAGATCCTACTATCCTTGATGCTCAGACAAATAAAGAAAACTTTTTCAAACTTTTTTGTTTCCTTTAGAAGTTCATAAACAGCTAAAATATGTTTTTAGTACACTTAAATTCACTAGACGGCCAGAAACACAACTCTAAATTAATAATTTGTTGATGAGCAAGTTCACCAAATCAACGTATGTCATCATCAACATATCGTCTTATTTCAGGTTAATTGTAGTCGGTGGCATTTAATATGTGAAATGAACAACAATTTTATATATTTTTTAAGTTGCAGATTGGGATGAATTATTAGAAAATAGGCTGAGAAACAGAGTAGAAATCAAACTGCTGGTAAACAAGAAACAAGACAAGAAATGTTTGTGTACAGTTACTCCAAAACATGTTTCACAAGGTGTCTTCTGTGTTTCTGTATTGCAGCCAACTAATATCTAGTCTTAGAACTTTGAAACTATCTGGCTAATACATTTATGTGTAATATTAGACTGCATTTTCTCTTTTCCCTCTTTAAAATGTCCAAAAATGCTACAGCCTACATACATTTTAGTCCGAACATTATGCTCCATGAGTCAACTTTCAGAGAAACAAATGTGTTCGCTGAGTGTGAAGAATAAAACACATTTATCATGCAACTTACTTGCAACTTTGTGCAAGATTATAACCTTTAGGAGCAACTCTCAAGTGATCACATGATTAATCACATGCATTCACAGCCAATCAGAGAGTAGGATTTAGCCTCTAGCTATCTATTGACTTACTGTATTCCTTTAACTGCTCACATCTTGTACTGTGGTAGTTAACCAACACAAAAAAATGTGTAATTTTAGTAAATCTTTGGCAAAATCCTGATATATTAAAACGTCAATACAATATATTAACAAATGTTATAAAACATAATGTATTTAATGACCATGTGACAATGTGAAATTAGTTACTTTTGAGATTGTGATTAACCTAATATTACTGAAATCTACAGCTTTACAGAGCTTTATTGTGAGTCACCTTATTGTTTAGACAACAACTTTAGTGCATCATCAAAGTCAAAAATCTTGCACAGTACAGTACAACTCCAACACCCACTATGACCTCAGAAATAAAGATCTAAAAGCAGTTTAGCAGCAAACTTTGTGAAAACTAATATTTGTGTCATTCTCAAAACTTTTGGCCACGACTGTACTATACTAAGAACTACTCTTACCCAGCCTAACAACCCTGTGAAGCTCTGTTAAAAAGATCATTTAAGTGTCTTCAAGTTGTTTTCTATTTATTAATGTAAATTTAAATAGTATAAAATCTTATTTTCTAAATAAATCTAAACATATGGGCAAACATGGAGTTAATGTACAGAGCTACAAAACACTGAATTTAAACTACTGACATCCAATAGATGAGATAAATGTGCCACCTTTGAGAAACACAGTGTCTGCACAATCAGAACGACCCCACTTGTCACAATGATCACATCTTATCAGCCTTCCATCACCTGCTCAGCCCTGCTCAGACAGGCCAGTGTCCTTTGGGGAGACAAAAATGCATGAGTGATTAATTTGTAATTAAGTGTAAAAGCTTGTACAAACCATTTTGATCTTTATGTAAAACGATTAGATGAATCTTGATTGAACCATTGGTGTAAAAATTATTAGTTCACTGCAAAATCAGTGTTATGTAGATATAGATCTCCGCAGTTTATGATGTGATGCAAAGCAGATGACTGTCCCAGTATTTAGTTTGTTCTTTTCTTTGTTTGTATATTTCTAGGTGGTATTGGAAGAAATATGGAGAGAATAGTTACAAGGGAATTTCCAAACTGTACTAATGTCTAAGACATGCACTCTGTTACTGAGTAAGTACAGATTGTTGTATTATAATTGTGCTGAAATTGTTTGCATTGTTATTTATTTCTTTATTTATTTACATCACACTGATACATGTTGTCAGTCAAAGTCATGTTTTTCTATTGCGTGAATAGAGTTAAGTATCTAGTTCACACAACTTGATGAAGACCCATACACAGAAACAGACTCTTGGGCCTCTAGTTTGAGGGCGGTGAATTTGTGAAAGTGGCTGCAGATCATTTCTAATGTCAGGAATAATATCAGTGTCATGGATGTTATATTGCTAATATGGAATATTCAGCTGATACTTACATTTTTTTAACTCCCTCAGAAATATCAATGTGGCTTTTTATTAGGATAATATACAGATCAGAGGCGCTGACATATACTGTATGTCAAAAGCTTCTAACAGTGGACTACTGTAAAAAAACACTAAAGATATTGAAGAAAACATGAATATGCAGGTTAGCACAATAGAAAGAATGACACAGAATTATCATGAGTCATTTTGAGGATACTTAAAGCCTTCGATATTACAATCCTATTGCTCAAAATGATGAACTAATTTGATGTACTGTAATAGAAATCTTATAGTACATGTTGATGATATTTCCCTTTTAGCATAATGTTTGTCTATTTCACATAAATTGAACTAATACGCTATAGAGTGTATGAAATGTTTTCCAAGTGTAACATTTTCATTTTGTTTGCAACAATTGTCTGTTTTCTTTCCACCCTGAGTGAATAATATAACCACAATACCAGAGTTGAACACATTTCGCTTCCTCCATATGACAAGGATATTGATTGACAGGTAATTTTAAATGTAGTTATGATTTTGTTATGATGCTTTTAACTTTACTCTGGATATCCATTAACATTTATTGCCCTATAACTAGAGGTCTTTGAGTTGTACATATAATGAAAATACATAAAATGTCTAAATCATGATGTTACAAATGTTTATAGAAGAGAAACACTGGATGTACAGTTGTTTGTTTTGCTCTATAAAGATAAAACGGTGCTTTTGATGACTGTTTCTTAGACGATGGTACACAACAAAAACATGATCTACTGTATGGACGTGAAGTGGAAACACTAATGACTGAATAAGATGGAATGTAAATCTATACAGAACCTACTTTATTGTAAAGTCAACCCACTGAACAGGCTGTAGTATGTTCCCATGATCTTCAGTCTCACAATTAATTGTATGTTTTTTTTATTATTATTTACAGTATTTTTCGCATGCCCTAATTATCTGTGATAAAAGACTTAAAGACTATATTAGGGTGAGCCAGTACTGTGTGTATATATATATATATGTCATGGTGATTTTGAAGTTTACTTGACACATTAAACCAATTAATTACAGCACCCTGTCTAATAGCCTAGTTGTGCAATTGCCCAAAGTTGTGCATGATCTATGATACTGTTCCTTTTTGTCATATATAAAAATCATCTTGTTTTGAATCATATTTCTTACTGTGAACAAATTGCCATTTTGAAATTGTTCAAAATAAATGTATTTTTATATGGAATTATGTTTTCTATTACATAACATGCATCTACAGTATGTGTTGAAATGAAAAATGTAATAATGTTATAATATCCTTTTTTTTTTTTCTCATAACAAAAGGATACCGAGACAGATTTTGGCTGTCAGTGAATGAGAAATGTCCACGTTGTCTTGACATAAAATTGAAAACAAATGGGCTGATGCAGCTTTGTTGTTACAACAGTGCCACAGTCTTATCTCAAAGACAGGTGCCTTGTAGCAGCCAGTGTATCAGTTTCAGCGTACCACTTTTAATGATCCCACAAAGGCGCTGAAGTCTGCTTTAATGGGCAGAAGTGTGATAACACCCATGTGAAGATTCCCATCTGACACTCTGAGCTTCATTTTACTCCATCACTCAAGTCGCCAGTTACAGATGGTTTCTACTTAATGGGAACAATTACTGAGGCTGTAGTCGAGTGATGAGAAACAGATGATTATGTAAAGATCTACTGGCATTAGCATTGTTATTTTAATCTGTCCTCAGATGTAGAAAATGTCTTGCCCGTTAAAAGTGCCAAGTAAAAATGTGGCTGATTGACTAAAATAGCTCTTCACACACAAAGCTGTATCAACAAGACCCTTGTCTGTTTTGCATTTTGTTTGCCACTTCAACAGCCTTATATCACACACAAATCTTCATCACACAACAGCCATCAGCACCCCGAGAGCCTTATTCTCGGTCCTGCTCTCAGTCTGAATTAACACCAAGGCCTTTCTCTAACTGCCCTGGGATGTTCAGCGGTGCACAATCAAATTGAACGGTGACAATCACTAATGGATGATTCGCTTCAGCCAGACACTGTAATGTAACACTCAATGAAAGGAAACATGCTCATCAATTTCACACTGTGGCTAACACAATATTGCTGTGGGTTATTGTTGTGGGACATTTTTCATTCAAGGTGCTACCTAGTCTGGGAAAATCTTTCTTGATTGTGTGTGCCTGTGTGTGCGTTGATTTCCTGGAGAGGGGATAATTAATTTGTTGCACAGTGGGAGACTCAAGGAACTAGCCCATTAGAATCTCTCCAGGCTACTCGGTGCTTTTCATTGTCCTCCTGCTCTGCCCCATTGTATCATGCAAATGACGCATGGAAACTTTGTGCATGCTAAGCAACACTTGTTAGAGACAAAGCAGAAATAGCAACAAATTTGACAAATTGAGAGTCCCTGTCGATCAAGAGCACCAATTTGTGGCAGACTAACATTCAGCTAAGGTGGATCCAAAGTATTGCCCTTGATGAAGTCTGTTGGTTGACTACATCAAAGTTCAAATGCAACTAAAAGCCGTATCAAAAACAATCTTTTTGAGTTTTAACAACCATCACACTTACATTAATGTTGCGTTTCTGCTTTATTCTGCAGCCATGGTTACTTCTGCAAGATCAAATGAAAAAAAACACAGTAACAACCCACTAAATAATCACATCACTAGTAATTGTCTAGCCTCTTGAGAAATAGAAAATACTGCAGTTCACATTTCATTGTTTTCTAATTAAGACATATTTTAAGCATCTACAAAGAGGAGAAAAGAACATCATGCAAATATGTTTACAATTGTATTCACAGGCTCATTATTGGGACAACAAAAATTTTGTTACATATCAAGCACAAAATATAACTCTTCCGATGATCGGTGCAGAGAAACGGCATTTGTCTGATGAGTACGAGCGTATTTATGCTTCAGGCTCAATCAGAGGATTGGAGGGAAGAAGTATGAAGAAGCCTCTAGTCAATTTGTCTTACTGAGATATGATGCTGACGACACTTAAAAAGAAAAGTTTGATGAAGAAGAAGTTCAGTACTTATCCCAAAGAGACAGGAGCTGACCAAAGCTCTGTGCGTAGGCTGAGCCTTGTTGACAGGAGATACGTCTTCTCTATCTCTGTGTCCCTCGCAGCAAAGGAGATGAACAAATCTGCAGCCTTTTGTCTGCTGAGTCCTTGGGGGCAAACCTAGAACAGACTGCGGGCTCCTCTGCTTTACTGTAAACTGGGGAAATGGCAAGTGGAGATGCTGGTATCATCATGTAAACAAGCCAGAATAAATACAGTAGAAGGGATTTTTAAAGGAATGTAAAAAGGAGAACGTTTCCATTCGGACATGGTGTAGCTTCAGTTGACACACTTCCTCCAAGAAGGCACCACAACCTTCACAGTGAGATCAGTTCAAAAAACCTACAAAAATTAGAAATATTTAGTAACTGCGTCAAGGATTCTTTCACCTTCATAGCTGTAAATTTAGTAATGAATACATGTTGATTAAAACACATTTAACTGTAGCACTTCTTACTGCGTTATGGTGAGTGTTTGCTGCTGTTCTGTTAATTTTCTTTTGTGAACACGTGAATTAGAACTTTTCCATTTTGCTCCCTTTATATAATCTAAAATGTACATGAAATGCTTCTTTGTAGAAAATAAGTCACTGCATTGTTTAATAGTTATCCTGACTTTAAAACAATCAAATATAAGATTACCACTGCAATAATAATCCATGTGCATCTGTTAGTCCTTAAAGTAGGTTTCCTGCTTATGTCAGCATTAATTCCAGTCCCACTGAAATGATTAAAGCTTCCAAAACAAGATGGGTTTCAGTTTCTCATCAACTGTATATACCTATCCACTTTAATCTCGTTTTTATTTTTGTTATGACATATGCAATATAGCATGTTGAGTGGCAAAAAAAAACAAAAAAACAGGCGTGATGGGAAACACAGATCTGGGACTAGAAGCCCTCCTTCATCTCCTCGATATTGCAAGCTTTCATTTGATGAGAATCTGGTGATAAGATTTACTGATTGTACAGAGCTTAATGAATCTGCTTCCCTCACTGTCTTACTCAGATAAGCTATTTCCACACAGTTAAAGTAAACTTCACAAACACAAGCCCAAAGAATAGAAATAAGAGCATATTTTGAGATATTACTATACATCACTTTTGTACCGTTGTTTGATAGCTGTAACCAGCTGAGACAAATGACTTTTACTTCTTCCATTATGGATGTACATTATTTACATAAAAAGATCAGTGTCCTTGCAAAAATACAAGTATTTTCAGTCAAAAATTGTCCCTTTTCAAGAAGCAAGTATAAATCTGTACAGTCTCCTCAGAGGGATTTGGCAGCACAGTGTGAACTGGTCCATCCATGCATGGGTAGCAAAACACTCGAGACCATTCATTGTGACCGTGGTTTCATAGCTTGCTGGAAGTAACTGTCAAAGAAGATGTATTGCTTTTGAGTCGGTCATAGACTCAACATTAAAACACATGGGGCGCTTCATCAGAGAGCTTGATGTCTGTGTGAGATGGCAGGTACCCTGGCAAGGGAGAAGAAAGCAGAGAGACAGAAGGAATTTTATGTAGCTATTTGCATACGGGTGTAGTTTTGCTGGCAAACACATTTATCTTGGATGGGTCGATAGTTTAGCTATGGTTAGCGGTAAATCAACTGGAACCTCATAGATATTTCTTGATGAAAATGCTTTCACCACTTCGCTACTTTCCTGACGCACTAATTATTTTATTGGGTCAAATAATTCACCTAGACATTCTCATCACTTTAGGTCACACTTGTTTGTGCTTCACTTACCTGTGAATACTAATGCGCCACCTGGCAAATACGTATACTGCATGTACTATAATAGTAACTATATCTCACAACTCACAGGATAATACAGAGTAGCATTAGCACTTAACAATAAGTGGATATCAAGTATTTCTTCCCTGTCAGTGTGCTCCAACTTATGACCACTGTTCCTGCTTGATAATGCAGCTTTTGATATAATGTTTTAACAACTTTTGTCCTAACTTTCGTTCTGTACAAAAGGGTCACTTTGCGTAACTCTTGTGGTATGCAGTTTTTGTTGTATGTACTGCCAAAACCTATATATGCTTTAAAACAGCGAACACTAAGTTGGCAGTTTGTTAGGTGCATCTAGCTAAATAATTCAATTGTCCAGCAATAAATCCTCCTTCATGAAGGTGATAATTTAGTTAAAAACTGTTTTAGAGAAGCGTTGATTCATGATAATAAAAAACACCTGTCAGACTTAAAACTACAATGTGCAACTTAAGATGCAGCACTAGCATGAGACTCAAAATCAATCCAGTGTGCACAGCCCTTTGGTTATTAGTCATTATCAAATTACAATAAATAAGAATGCTGCTAAATTAATAAAGCAGAAATTGTTGAAATTATCTGATTAAGGGCAAGCCCTTCTCAAAAACCTTTAGAAGTAAGTATCTCTACACCGCTGCCAGGCTGAGTCTAACTTCAGGCATCAACAGCATCTCTCCACAATAAGATAAGTTTTGGAACATATTTCAACTAAGTCACACATTACTGTAGCTTTAAGTGTGTGTCAATCTGCAAAATATCCCCCTGATTAATTCTTCATCTCTCATGCTTCCTCACAGGTACTGGTTAATTTTAATATCTGCAATAAAGCCAACTGTGTCTAGTGATCAGCACATAGCAGAGGGTACACACAGTGCATCTCCATTTCTGCAAATTTACAAATGGTAAACTCTGACAGAAGAGTCTGCCAGAAATGGCCAAGAGAAAGCAACCAAACAGGAAAAGCATCCTTGAATTTTAGGCAAACTGTGACCATACCATTTAAAGTTTTACTGTTCAATATAGTTTTCATTTTTTAGATGAGAGAGATTTAGAGATGTGCAGGAAAATAAACTAAACTGTTCAGAAAGTTTCATCAAGTAGCAGATAAATCTCTTCCAGGAAAGAGATACTGGTGCTGGTGTCAAATTTTCTAAATGTGATGTTAGCACAGCTGATATTCTATCGACTCCACCTGAGTTGCTGTGGTAGCATAAATCATAGAGATGGATGAATTATCACTACCACTAGGTAATAGTCAGTATATTAAAGTAAATATTTATGTCATTTGAATGAATTAAACCCTTAGGTAATACTGCTGTCTCTTTGGAATCAGCCCCTTTTGTTGCCTTTTCAGAATTTACTCTATGTGGTAATAACAGACCAGTATACACGTGAACATAACTATGTAAATAACAAACTAACCTTGTAAGAATGACGAAAAGACTGTGTGTATGCTTAAGGAATTAGTGTAATCTTAAGGAAGAAATAGACACATTAGTACCTCTGCTTTTTGAGTCCAGCTGTACATCCACATGATCCAGTGAGGTCAGCTTGTCCCCCTCAGGGTTTGGGACAGCTATGGAGGTCACTGTTGGGATGACCTCTTGTTCTTTGTCAGGCTGCTCCGCTGTGTATGTCTTGATGCCAGGAATTTTCCTGAAGGTTGAGCAGAAGGAAAGGGGAATAAGATTTGTTTTTTCACTTTTAAGTCAAGTTAATGGAGAACTGCCATCGAGTCTGTTTCGCTAATGCTTTCACTAGGCATAATGTGTCACAAACTATTTTTAACTGTTAAGGATGGGAGAGGATTGCTTGAAAGCTGGAAACTGGGGCATTTTGCATTCCACTGGGCATTGCTCTCTCACTTTCATATTGTTCACCTCAGTTTTCAATCAATTTTTCATCCCCCTCAGATGCACCCCTATTCTGCTTAAAACTAACATCTTGCATTCCTAATTTCACATGCTCCCCTCGTGATTTTGCGCTGCAGCTGGTGCAGTGACATTTGAGGTAGTTATAGAAACTGAAAGTAGATTTCTTAATGTAGTAATTACAATCCTAAAAGTTAAAGTTAAGTAATGTTTTACTTTATAATGAGTACAATTCTACAATGCCCAGAAGAGGTAAACTATCCCCTTGTGATTGGCATTGGGATTACCTACAGCAGAGGATGCTGTTTACTGTATGTCCCTCACTGTATAATATATGTTGTCTCAGGACTTATCTTCTCAACCTTTCCTGCCATTCTGCAGAGTATGCCTCACCTTGAATGGCTGTGTTTAGCATTTCCGAAAGGTCAACCCTCACATTGTCAGATAGATGAATATTGATAACTGTAGGACTCTGACACCCATTCAGCACTCTGGGAGAATTGATTAGACTGTCATTCCCTGTAATATTCTGCAGATTGAGACAGAGGGGAATTGTCTTATTCCTCAAGCTATTATTGTGTTGCGGACGTCCATAACTCAGAGATATATGGAGTCTGAATACTTCTAGAAAGTTTTAGGAGTTCTGCAGTGAGGCGCTTGCTTGTAGATAATGGGGCTGACTCTAAATGGGGCCGTTATGCAAACACACACTCACAAACAAAACAACGGGAACATCTATCTTGCCATAGATATTTGCAATGATATGACTGAAAATCTGAGGATTAATTTTCACACATTCTATGTAACAGATCTCCCTGACAGATTGTGTTCTACAATATATGCGGTTACAATATATTATATCCAGTGTACTGTACCTTTTAAATTTGTATATTACAAAGACAGCAAAGCCCATCAGCACAACTGACACGAGCATGATGACTGCAGTGCTGCTGTGGCCACCATCACTACTGTCCACAAGTGGGGCTTTGAAGGAGAAAGAGAAAATGATGCAAATGCAGATCAGATACATTGTTGTTCATCTTTCACAATCCAGTTAAATAACTCTGTCTTGTTTTACTGAAAAAAAAACTACTAATTATGACTGAGAGCAAATGTTCAGACAGTGTTTTATCTCTATCTCTTTTATCTGTTTAGTTATTAATTAATTAGTAATTTATTTCACCAGGATCATCTACTCACTATCAACATTGGCTGGGTACATGCAGCATATGAAGAATAGTTTGTTCCGTTGTTGACTAATCATCTTAACCTTCAAACTGGAAGACCTCCATAAAGTCTGGACTCAAATAAGAGACAACCACCTAAAATGCATCTCATCCCCAAAAACAGACTGGGCTACTATTTCTTCAGGTAAGCGTGTGGCAGACGCAGCAGACTCACCTGGAGACAGACGCGTGGCGTAGACGTTCACCTGCACCCCCGGTTTGAGTGTGAACTGGATGAGGTCTTGGTTCAGAGCACTTAGCAGAACCTGAGAAAGCTATAAAGGGGGGTGACAGAGCAGAGAAGACTGTTAGCGACGACTGCACAGCAATATTCCACAGTCATCAATATTTCAGCTGCAGTCATTTCATCCAGCAGCTTGAATAATGAATCAGAACTTTTGCTTCCTTCTAAAGAGGAGCAAATGTTGATTTGACACACGTAAAAACCTGCTGCACTGAAACCCAGCAGGCATTTAATGGCAATGGAAACCCTATCAGGTAAAAGGGTGGTCTGCTTATGGTGTGACATTTAAAAAAAATGAATCATTTGCTATTTCTATCACAACAGAGAATTTCTTTGGTATATCCTGTTTCGGGAAAACATGATTATCTGATTTAAAAGTTCAGTGAGGCAAAGCTATTGGAAATCAAAGTATGTTCTAATATCATAAAATTGCAGTTTTAATTTTTCTCCCTCAAGTGTCTCAAGTTTCTCTGTTTTTCACACCTAGATGAAGCAGTCATTTAACAAGAGACCAAAATGCTTTCCCAGAGCCCATTTGAGTCCTTAGCCATGCCTCACTAATTCCATCTCGCTCTTTCTAAAATCTTTCCACTGGTTAAAATTAGACTGCTCAACACAGTATGAATAATTACTTTTTGTTCTAGTGGCATATCAGGGTCAGTAAATCTATTACACATTTTAATAAGCTGCACCACACATACAATCACCGCATGCACGTGTGTATGTGTGGGCACACGCTCACTTAGTGCTTCCGAGTTGCAAGTCATTCACTGGAGATGAGAACAGTGAACTGAAGATTTATTACCCTATTGTCTGTGAGGTTCTGCCAGGTAATCAGACAGGCTTTAGATAAATACATCTCTTTAATTCCCAATCCAGGCCGCCTGCCCCAGTTTGTCTCCTTTCTCACTGTTGCCAATTATATGATGCATCAATGTAATTAAATACCAATTAGCTTAGTTCAAGACAAAATGTGAGCCAGCAAAATTGTGTTTACTTGTAATACATTGAGGTCCCCTCCGTTAAGATGAATAAATGAGCTTGTCTAGCCAGTGCTTTAAAAACTGTTGTGTTTTATTGTTTCGTTTACATATTAAATAGCTTTGAAATACATTTTTTAAGAATTAAATGTAAGCTTTAAAACTAGTTTTACCGTAATAAAGTAATAACAACAATGAAGCATGGTAACTTTAAAGGATTTTAGGTTTTATTTTTATTATCAAAAGGTTTGTGTAAATCTCTAAATCTCTAAAACATGTGGCAGTGGGTCTAAGACATGCTCTAAGATTTATTATTTCAGTGCTCTTCTGTGGATGCTGCTTCACTGCTTATAGATGGGAAGACATTGCCCTCTGGTGTTGACATTCTGCATCACTATTTAGGCGGGAACTGAAATACACAGTCCATGTGTGGGAACATTAAATCATTTAGCACTTAAGCAATAAGACTCCCAATGTCATTTAAAGGCTCTTGAGCCATTGTGAAACAATGAGTGCAATCAGGCAAAAAAGCCTGTTTCTTCTTTTTTTTGTTTGGTGGCAAAGAAACAAATCCAAATTAGCTATTTAAGTCTGTTTAGCATGATTGGATCATTACAAAATACCAGGAAAAGCAGTTGAATGATTGAACGACTCTGCAGGGAATCAATGTGAATACTCTGTAAACTCTGAATACAAATCAGAAAGTAAGTCTTACAAAGTTATATAAGATTAAACGCATCCTATGTACAGGTACCTGCATGCTCACAACAATGAGGCTGTCGAAAACATATTTCTCTTGCCCTTTGTACTTTCACTTAATGGACCGCACCAGAGTTTCTGCATCTTTTACCCCAATTACTACAGAAATGTACAGTCTTCATTACTGCTGACCTTTTCAAAGAAATAACATAGCATTTTCCCTACCTACCATGCAGCCTGTGGTGTCTATTCATTTTCTTCTGCTATGAAAATATATTTGCACAGACTTTAAACTTGGCTGACTTTGGTAATCCATCACAATGAGCATCATGTCTGCATTTATTTTTGTCAAAGTTAGCGTTATTGCTGCGTGGCGATGGAGGGCAGACTTTCCAAATAAAGCTGCACTTAAACTATGTTACCATGCAATGATAATGTAACTGACAAAAATAAATGTGGACATGATGCTCATTGTGATATATTGCCTCATCCAAACCCCAAGTTTTAAGACTTATTTTCATACAATGGAAACCAACTGCTACCAGGAAGGTAAGACATGGTATCAAAACTGTGTAAAAGACCTGGAAATAATCAGTCAATGTATTTCTACATTTCACTTTTGTATATATACACATGAATATAGAGAGATGTTCTCAAGTGTTGTATCTAGAAGAAAACTGGAGCAGAGAATAAAAATCAAAATAGTGGTAACCACCTTTAAAAAGAGATAAAATGTACTGTATTCTGTCTAAAAATGTAATGAAGATACAGCATTTACTTCTAAATATCTTTCAAATACATACACATTTGAAAAAAAACAAACAAACAATAATAATATAAACTAAAATATTTCAAAGTCAGAGACTACTTTAATACATTTGAATATCAGCTGCAAAGATTACTCCACAGTTCACATCAACTGGAAGTGGGAGAAATAATCAGATATAAAGATGAGGATGATTCGTGTCATATTTGGTAATACAACTGATTAATGAATGTCTCCTAACTTTTTAAGTTTGGCAAGATATTGCAAAAGGTATGGTAAAATATATGGAATAGAAATGTATTGCTAATGTGAAATCTTGAGTAAACATATGGCACAGGATACCACTAGCTATGTGTCAGACAGCTACAGCATCATGAACATGGCTGCAGGCTGAAAGGACAACTCGACTGCAACTGTCAATGAAATAAACTATTAGAAGAAGCTGACCTTTATCTTAGGACTGTGATATGAAGAATACGTCAAACATGGAAAAATTACCACATGTATGAATATATAATAGAATGTGTGATTTAAGATGGCACTGTATGCCACTGTAAAGTTGTGTTCTGCCGTGCTCAGTTTGTAGCTTGAAAAAAAGCTGCAAAAGAAGATGCAACCTTCTGGTGAAAGAAATGTCCAAACACCATTACATATGTTTTCATTATAATACAAGCATAGAGCTTATACTGATAATTCAAAAGAGTCGTATGACATTCTAATGTAAAGCACAGATTCTCCAGGAATGTTCTCTCTAGAGACGGTCTCTTGACTTCCTCTGCATACTTTTCTGCAGCTATAATTATGATAGGAAACCATGTTGTACCTGAGCATCTGTCAGGAGCCATTAAAAGGATTCAACGAGATGATACCTGATCTAGGTGCGCCCACTTTTCATCCACGGCTTCGTTTCTTGACCTCTTCTCAGGCACAATGAAAATCTCTGCTGTGGTTGGTAAACCTGGAAGCACTGTGACCAGGAGCTGATCCTCACTGATTCCTGTGACCTTTAATCATAACAACAAAACCTAATTAGAAAGGTTTTTAATTGACACCCTATGGTGTGCTCTGAAATATGATCCCTGGGGGTCGTCTGTACTAATGAGTAAATACTGTTCATGTGTAATTTTCCTAAGTACCAGTCACTGTCTGTAATGTATGGATCAACTAAAACATGGGAGTTCCGTCTGACAGGTCTTAGTAAAGGCCAGGCCTTTTAGTGCATTTATGCCGTAACCTGAGGTCTGCTGTCACTTTCCCGGTGTAAACCATGGTAATATCTGACAAGACAGAAGGTCAAAGTGAATGTTTCATACTGAGGGCTAGTGTAGGATATATATAGAGCTCAGTTTCCAGGTCTTTTACATAACCTGCTGCTACCCTGCTTATGCTTTTGACATGCCCACAGTGTCTGTGAGGGAAATCCAGACACACTTAATCACAGTTAGTCTCTCTTTACTAAAAATTTTTGGTGTTCTCTCGGAGCAATGGCATTCAGCTCTGTGAGAGCTTGGAGAGCAAATGGCAACTGTCATAGCAGTGTTTTAACTGCCCTTTAGTGTTTTGACAAGTTCAGTTGATAGCTAGCGCTGGTAATAATGATTTCGGGTGATGTGTCATGTCAGCGGGTAGAGGCTAACAACTAATTACACAGCAAGTGAGGTTAAAGACACTGCAACTAGTGGAGTGCAACACTTAACACAAGACCACATGCGTACATTACAAATGCAGCATAATAAAGGAAGGAAATGTTATTGGCTCACTACACAGAGACTTGTGGTTTTCTCTCCCAGCAAAAGCTGCTAATTGCTAGAATGTGAATGAGGTCTTCTGGAGTTTAGTTCATTCCTGATTATGTTAGGGTCATTATAATACCAGCTAGCAGATGAAGAACTGACCTGAACCATGCAGCTCTTCACCACTCTGCCAATGTCCTCTCTCCACTCAGACACCCCAGGGTTCAGCTCATCCAAATTAGAGGAAAAGGCCAAAACATGTGACCAGAAATAATCTGCAGCAGTCAGAAATCAGATTAAGTTTATGCGCTTCTCCTTTTTAATTTTTATTATGCGGGATCCCACAGTAATATACTTGATTTAACAAATAAGCCCCAATTTTTGCAATCCCGTAATTGTAAAAACAAAATAGTTTTAACAATTAAAAAGAAAGAAAATCTATACACACATTAAGAAAGATCATTTAATGCATGTACAGTATTTATTAGCTGTGTGTCAACACATATTATAAAGTTCAAATCTGATGGCCTTTGCTCCATCCTTGAGTAGAATGTAGGGTTATGTATTTATTTATATACACACGCTTGTTATCACCTTAAAAAAAATTTAAATTTAACACATGACCAAAATATTAATAGCTGGTTTTAGTGTGTGAGATAAAGTAAAATATATTTAACTTTACCATAAACTGCCACCGTCATTTGATCCTGATGGACAGTATTGCCAACTGAAGCTTGAACAGTGACACTGTGAGTTCCCCCCTTGGAGAAAGTGAAGGATATCGCTCTGTCCAGGGTCACCACAGGCTGACAGGCAGAGAAAGGGAAATATACTGTGATCTGAATTCAGCAAATAGGTAGCATGGTAAAGAATAAGAATGCAAGGCTCACCTCTGTTTTGTTATCAAACCACCAGTAATAGGTTACTGTTCCCACATTGCTGGGCTGTAACACTGTTGTGAAGTTTACTGCTTTGTTCTTGACAACCACTGAAGGAGCCAAAAGCTGGACTTGTTCAAGTTGACCTTTAGAGAGACAACACAAAACACCTTTTGTTAAAGTATGTGAAAAATATGGCTATAAATATATGGCTTCAATGATATTGAAAAATCCAACATATTTAGCCATATTTTTTCAGAACAATGACTGTCTGGAACACCATGACCATGTGGCTAGACAGTGGAGAAATTGATTGCACTGCAGAAATGGTCTGACAAATGTTTGTGGATGTTTTGATGCTTTTTGCTGCCATGAAAATGTCACCATTGGAATCCAATATAATGAGCTAGATTCGAACTGACCGTTGCTTCTCTTCTCTATTGCTGAGGAAACAAGCAAACAGGCATCTGCACGGGGTGAGTGACAAAACTTTTGGATGAGTCTCTCTCTAACAAGTCAATAAGAAGCTGCAGAATAGTTGTGAGGATATTTGCGCCACTGTTTCACAACTTTTTGAACGTTGTTGGATCTTTTTACAAAGTAAAGCATTTGTAAAGGAATGGTGGTTAATGTTTCTAGTTTCCAAAATACATTAAAACAATTATCACGTAATTGTTTTATGTTTTAGCAGCCAATACTTGTTTTCACTCACAGGAGACGTGGAGGTAGAGTATCACCCTGTCAAAGCCCAGAGTGTTGCTTGCTGTAGCAGAAACTTGGTAGATGCCAACTTTAGTGTAGATATGCTTGACTCCGTCATCGATGGAGCTTGTGTTAACATAAGATATGGCGGTCCCGTCACCAAAGTCCACTGTTATACTTGTCATGGAGCCAAGACCCTTCAAAACAAAAACAAAATACTGTCAATCACACTGTAGGCTTAGTTGTTTGTCACTGTCCTTACTGAAACATAACACTGTGTATTTTTTCCATAATATCTACAAGAATGAGGTCAAGTGGTAAATCATGTCACTGCATATTTATTTAATATGCTGGTGCCCAGGCCTCTGTGCTATGTGTGACAGCATCTAGATATACAGCGACTCACTAAACTCAAGGTAAAAAACATGCCCCCTACTTCCTGCAACACACTGCTGTTGATTTTTGTAAAGTGAAGTCAGCACCTCTTCCAGAAAGACCAAGAAGGTGACATTTATCCCCAGTGTTGCAACCAGTGTTCCCTCACTGGTGAGGAGTTGGAGGCCTCTGGGGGCCTGACTAGGACACTTTTGTCGCCTGGGGCTGTACTTCAACAGAGTTCCTTCAGTGCAGTTGTTAGACAAAGACCTGCGGTATCTGGAATTCATTCACACAGATGAGAACTACATGAGTATAACATAATGTACAGAAAAACACACAGGGAGACAACTGTACGAGTTATAATAAAAAATATGCATGTTTGTTTCTAGCTTAACTGTTTTCATGGACAGTAAACCCTAGTTATAGTAAACGATGCACAACACTTTCACAGTTGATAACATGTTTTCAAGAATGTTAAGCTTAAATGTAATCAAGGGAATTAGTTCACCCATTGCTCCATTTGCTTAGAGTAGAGTATAATCAAACGTTTTACCCTGTGGTATTGAGGAAGCTGTCCCCTGTGATGCAGTCTCTAGATGTTACTGAAGGAATGAACCAGAAAGCCGGAGTGCAGCTCCCATCAATCTGCCGCTCAAACCCGTAGTCGCTATTTCAGTTGGAGCAACAAGTTGAGAGAAAGATACATTGGGGCGTTATTGAGATGTTTATCATTTATTTAAAATATCAAATATAATTACTTGGCTCAAACAGAATCATACACAACAAAGTGCATGTCTACTGTGAGCAGAGGTGTTCTAGGGGAGAGACATTTTCACAGCCCAGCAGCTCAGAGTGTTTGAGATTTGATGTTTTATGTATCAAACCTCTGAAGCAGAAAAAGCATTGTTCGTGTTTACACAAACTATAATTATACCTTGGAAAAGTCAGACGGATCTGTCATATTTCTTTCATCATGATGAGAGAAAGACATTCTCAGAACCCGGAGTTGAAAAGTTTAATAAGACTCTTAGTTGTAAAGTGGTGTTAAGCTTGTAATACTAGGCAGTGCTGTTCAGAAAGATAAAAGAAGGCATGACACAGAGTGAACTGATGCACACAAACTCCTGACTTTATGTTAGACATAAAGAGGCATATTAAATTAGACTCTAGAGTGAAGCATTAGTGTTATTCATTATGAACATCTATTCTAGTGCACTGAATGTGGTTGCTGGGCTTCATATTATTGCCGCACCTAAAATGGTATTGTGTTACTGTAATATTAATTGTGTTGTCTAAATGAACATTTAATTAATAGTTACCAAAAATAGTAATTAAGGTCTGTTGTTTTTTTTGCACAGAATTGCTAGATTGTTATATATAGGAAAATAGAAAAATGTTTTGGGATATTGATCACAGCTACAATCTTGACAAAAATATAACAGAAATATAATAGAATAACAAGTTTTGAATTATGAAATATAAGTCTTCAAACACTCTTTTTGTTGTGCCTTAGGTTTGCTTCATAGACTCTGCCCCTGGAGACTGATAAAGTGTTGTGCACTGGATTTAATGAAGTGAAAAGAGTAGCTGCAGAGCATGGAACTCACCACTCAAAATCTTCCTCTGTACATGGGCAGGAGTCTGACATCTGGGAAATATACTGATCTCTGGCCTTGACACATCGAACGTTTGCTTTCAGTTTTTGGAAGATTCTTTTCATTCCCATGATGCATACTTTGCCCTGTGATGAATAATGCATCATAAACATTTCAGAAATTCTTTTTCCTTTACTTCCTTTGGCCATCTTGCTTTTATTATGTGACTGAATCAAAGAGATTCGCTTGAGTTTAATCAACAGTCAAACAGCACCAACGTCTTCTTACCTCACTGTGTAACTGCCATGTTAGATAATCTTCAGATGTGCACCGAATTTGGAAAATGGACCGGAAGTCAATTTTGACAAGCTGCCACTCAGATCGATGACTGAAGTGGCCAAATATTCTGCATAAATAAGTCATAAAACACAGTCAAAACACATTTGGTAGAAATATAAAAAACCTGTTGTCTAAAAAAAGTTTGTAACTCCACATCGGATAATTTTGAAGCACTGACTTTAATTCATATTCCTCTGTGGGTTGAGAATTCATCTACATATTGGGCTTATGAAATAATTTCAAAACCACATCAAATTAATGCAAGATTATTTATGTCCTCTTCTAAGTCTTGTTCAGGATAATTAGCTAGTGCAGTAATTAACCAACTAGAAACACATCAGCTCTTTCACGTTCCTTCATATCTTACGTCATTATAAGTGTGTCCTCTCCAGGCTCCCCCAGCACCCCATCAACATAGAGCGGAGAGGAGGTGAAGCTATATTTGTCCCAGTTTCTGCCCTCATCAAAACTCAGCCTGAGGGAGAGAACAATGGTTAGATCACAGACAGACCAGCCACAAATAGAGTTGATTTCTGTAAGAAAGGCCTCAGCAGGAAAGCAGTCTCATTCCTTGTTTTGAAGATTGAGTGTAGTCTCTAAAAAGATGAGGTGCGTCCTTGGAGAGCCTTACCAAATGTGTCTAATTGGCAGAGGTGTGTGTCTGATGGCCACCAGAGATCCTCCTTGATTCAGGAAAAACACGCTGTACTCTTCCTGAAAAACCTGCAAACAAAAGCAGCTTCCCTTGATCACACCGCACAAATATTCTAATCTATATATGTAACGTAAGGAGCATCCATACTTAAACCTACACACGAACCAAGTGGAAACCTTAACTACTCTTTACACAGGTCTCACTTAGGTGAATAAAATGAAACCATCAAGCAAGTCTTGTTTTCTTTGTTGATTTCTGGAGTCTTAAGCCGATGACAAAAACTCATTTTGATTAATTTATTTTACAAATCAAAGACGCACAAGGCGGGGTGTCAAACATCAATTCTGTATTTCTTAGCATTGTGACTGTCACACTATGAACTGAAAAGCAAGAAGTGAAAGCTGGCATTGAATGCTCAGTCAGATTCCTAGTTTTGTTCTCTTGTTCTTTATTCAGATAATACCAGACTAAAGTCACATTCTTTTTTCTTTGTTTTGTAATATATTATGGGAAATTTCAAAGGAAGGACAACATTTATAACAGGAGCTTTAGAGAAATCCTCTGTTTTGTTGGAATGATAAAAAGGTTATATAGAAAAACACAATCATACTGAGCAATGTAATCACTTTAATGAGTAATGAAGTGTGCAGAAATGCAGGTAAAACAGGTACCTGACCTGTATCACAAAATTTACACCCAATCCTAGTCTTACAGTTATGATACTGTACCTCTCTCCAGGTGTTTCCAGCATCTGATGTGATGAAAATACTGACGTTATTACTGGTCAGCTCAGGTCCAACCACACCTATGTATAATGGACAATCGTACAAACTTTAATAAGTGACAGTGAACACTAAACAATACAGTGAAACAGTTACTGTACAAAGGGTACTCAGTAGGGCTGCTTATTTGAAATATGAGTGTGTATTATGATAAGTTCTATCCACTGAAGTAATGTGGAACAGATGTGCAGGAAAAGATTGATTTCATTTCACTCTGTAAACTGTTGTTGAGCCGAAAAAGTGCTTTGAACAGAACTAAAGAACAGATTTGACTGGGAGAGCTGAGGAATATGATAACAGGCCAGCATGAAGGCTGCAAGTAAGCAACAGTATGTGCAAATCAAAGTGCAGATCAAATAATCTCCTCACCTGACGCTATTATGATTCCTGGGGCTGAGTCTTTGCTGACAATGTTTCTCGAGGTGTACGGATTCTCTGACACATGCAGGTGCAGATGTAGCGAACAGTACGGCTGAGAAATACAAAGGAGATTTGTTTGCTGAAGTCAGAATGTGAAAATGTAAAGTCTGATTCAGACCTGGTTCATGTGCAATATACTGTAAACTGTCAAATAGTTGGGAATCTATAAATATTGGTTTATTACTTTACTTACTGACCTACTAACTATGGGTTGGTGGGTATAAATATTTATATGTACCACACTTCAGTGCATTAAACAATCCCAATAGTTTTAATCCGTTGTCATAAGTACACTATTATAAACAATATTATTGCTAATCATAAAATCATTTATGCCATCAATGGTAAAATATGTTTCAGTTTCACCATTTAATAAGTTAATGTGCTGAAATAACATAATGAATTATTTAAAAGATCACTTCAGTTATTGACATATTCAGAGCTGCATTCATGTGATACAGATTTATGTGCAGTCTTTGACCATGATTCAGTGCAGCAATTTTTGAGCAGATAATAGAAATCCAAATAATCCAATCTACCTCTTGTCAGTGGCCCACTTACTTGTTCACAATAGACCTTGTTTCCCTGGAGATCGGTTGTTGGAGCCCGAAGAAGACGCCAGTCTCTCCCCTTGTTGTATGTGATATAAGTTTTCACTTGGTTCTCAACAACTTTATTTGACAGGAACACCCCTTTTATTCCGGCAACCTGCGAACATGAGAGACGGAGAGTGGTAGGAGGAAAAATAACAAAAAAGGAAGAAAAAAAAACCCCGTAAATTATTCAAACTTAAGTAAAGCTGAAGGCCTAGTTCAGGGAGGAAGAGACGTCTGAAAGTGATAGTTTTTCTGACAGGGAGCACTATTTTGGACCATCTGTAGGACTCTGCAGAATCAAAACAACATATGGCACAGCCCTGAGATATTTCTTCTTCTTTGTATTTCTGTGCACAGAGATGCACACTCTCATGTGCAGCCATTGCTTGGGTTAACATTTATAAAGCACAAATCTTTGTCAGAGTTAGAGTGCCCAGTTTGTATCTTCTACTGGCCAAGTCACTGCAGCTGATCATTTGTGCAGCATAAAATGTGTGTGAAGTCAGTGAGCTGTGAGCATAACTACTGCTGATGGCTATCTTAGGTGTGTGTTTGTAACAGTGTTATGCTTTTACTGCTGGCTGCAGATGAGGATAATCTAAAGTGATGCATACATGTGCAGTCACTGCAACCTCATAGTACATCTGTCAACACAAATATAATGTGTTCAGGGCACAAGTAAAACCTGCTATTTCGCCTGCATTGTGACTATGGGCTGCAAGTGACACCAGTGTTTCCTAAACGCCTGTATGATGTATTATCATAAAAACTGAATCTACTAATTATTTTTGTGCAATATTTTGTGTCACACGGAAAAGACAATAAAATCAGCCAGGAAGGGAACAGGAGCGATGTTCAGACAATGCAGGATAAAATGCACCGACATCTGTTCCATTATCATGAGGACATCCAAGACATCTGAGTGCAGGGTACACAAAGGAAAGTTGGGGAAAGTTTTAGGCAAGCTGTTGGTACTTTGTTTGTCAAAGTCTGATTTATTGCTCAAGAAAGCTCCCAAACAGGAATTTAAATTTGTATGGTGCTCTTAGATACACAGAGAAAAGATGTTAGGTATTCTCTGTAAATGGGGATGTGATATGTTTATCTGACTTAGATTAGCAGTCTGTCAATGAGCAATGCAGGGTGACATAAGCTCATGCAGTCCTGAACAGGATAAGCAGAATTGGAAAAATAAATATATATATATATATATATATATGTGTTCATGGACGAAGTCAGGAGAAATTTTTATTTTACAGCTACAAATATTATTTTCATTGCTGATAAATGTGCCAAAAGATCTCTTTCTCTTGAAGAACATAGAAAAGACAGAAATATAATTCATTTATAATTAGATACATTTGTGAAACTAGAAGCAGCAAATGTTTTGAATATTTGCTTGATAAATGATTCAAATGTTTACTCAAGTATTACAATTTTTGCTTGTTGATTTTCATTTGATTAATTACAAATTCACTGACCTGTTTGAGCAGTAAATCAAATGTACAATACATTTAAAATACTCCAAGTAGGAAATACAAAATATAACTTGAGTATAGAGCTGCATGAGAGAAAATATTTCAGCATTTTGTAAGTATACATAATGTGATTTTTATTTGAACATGACACATGATCCAACTGCAGCAGGACTACAGCAGTCACAAAACTGAGTTGGTCCAGCTTGACCTTCCTGAATAGCCTAAAAACATGTAAACGGATGACAGCACTGTCTACCTCATAGAGGTCTATCATGATGTTCCCCTCGGGCCCTCCGCTGCTCACAACGTTCTCCAGCATCAGGGTGAAGAACAACCCTCTGGACTCAGACATGTACAGGTTGTAGGAGTCATTCTGGTGCCAGTCCTGAATCGCTGTCACCACCTGGTTATCATCTGTGCTGATTATCTGCAAATCCTAAAGATAGAAAATACCTTAGTAGGTGTATATGCGTGAACTGGTCACCTGAACTAGCCAAAAAGGTTTAAAGAATTAATCTAAATGAGTTCTTTCAACCGACAAGTGCAATTCTGTATTACATTAAGAGCAGAGCATGTGTAGTGAGCTTGTCATTCATCACTTCTAGACATCATTCAGTCAGGATCAGCAGTGATTAGACCACAGGCATTTCACGTCCTGCACTAATTTCATTTCACTTTGCTGAACCCCTTATCCAGACTGAGGCGAGGTAGGGATGTGTATCCTTCTCAAGACAAATTTGATAGTAGACATAGCTGGATAGACAGTCTGAACGAAACAACACCGTGAGCACTAAATCCCTCCTGTTGTTACACAGCCACCCTGCTGTGCTTTTAGTAAAAAGAAATCAGTGCAGTTTGCAAATGGTCTTTTCTGCTTCCAGAGGTACCTTTGGGGGTTCTGGGGACCACTGAATGGGCCAGATTAATTTCTTTAGGTAAATATCTGTTGATGCAGATGGGAGGGCTACTGATTAAAAACTAAATAAACACAGCATCGAAATGTTTAATTATGAGCAACCAAATCAATTTTCAGGAGGACAATAATGTTGTGAAAACGATTCAGTGGATTTGCCAGTAAACCTTATGACTAACTGGGAACAACCTTACATAAAAACATTTGAAAATTCAACCTACAGTCATGGTCATCATGCTCTGCATTCACTCAAATCACCAAACAGCTTCCTTTCAGGAGTCTTACCTTTGGAAGAGTGTACTTTGGAAGCTTCATCGGGTAGAAAGCATTTCTTTTATAGGACACATAATGGACAGACTGACCAGCTGTTGGCACCTAGAAAACCAATATAGTGCAATTTGCAATTCATCACATTTAAAGTAAGTAAACATCCATAAACCTCATAGTGTACACTTACTGCTAACAGCATGTATCAAACAATTTAAACCATCAACACTATGGGTTTGTTACTAATTAGGATGTTGCACATTTTGGTGGAGTGGAGCTGTAGTACATACAATACACAACATGGTGTTTTCAATTTCATGCCATTCTTTCCCAGGATAATAGCCTCTTTTAGTTAATGAAAAACATCACTGTACATTAAGATGCAATTGAATGCAGTGGTTTTACAGCTTTTAATTGTCTTTTAATGAAGCCAGACCTTGCAATAATAACCCACCTGGATAAAAACGTATTCATCCTGAACCACCAGGGAATTAGGGATGATAAATCCAGGGAAAGGTTTGCCCTTGTTTCCATCAGAGCAATTCTGAAGTTTACAAGTTATGTACTGTGACCCTGTGGGTAAGCAAGAAATGAGTACTAAAAATATAACAACCGAAAAACAAACAGCCTTCTGTAGTCCACAATCAAGGTTTAGCATTGCTTATGTTGATGGTATTAAGTGAGCCATAGAGGAAAAATTTTAGAGGCCAATCATTATTCTCACTAATAGATAAAGTAGAGAGCGCTGTCCCAGTGTATTAGCATCAGCCAAATGAGGCGGCCTCCCCAGGGACAGAGCATTAACACGCACGGCCTTATGGAAGTGTCCCCTCTCTGAGATATGGCCAAGAAAAGAGCCAAGTCACAGTCTGGGCCTAGAAAAATGAATTAGCTTAATCGTATGAGTCTCCCTACAACCAGTTCTGATCAAGAAGAAAGTCTCAGTAGCAACAGAAAAAAAACTCGTTTTGAAATTGACATTTAGGTATTACAACTGTAATTTGGGATGATTTTTCCATTCTATTAGGGACAATACACACTTACACTTTAGAAAGATGTAGCTGGTAATATGTTTGTTTTTTTCATAATTAATTTAATTGTAACATCATGTTATTACTCACGTCCATCAGAGACGCTGATCTCCAGGTGGATCATTCCTTGCTCTTTATCTAAACCAAGTCTGGACCTATAACATCATGATAAAAATCAAGGAAACATTAACTTTCTACTTAAAGACCAGTGTCTGTTAATGATGGCACTGAGTACATTATCTATGACATTCTGTACCATTATTTCGGTCAGTTGTTCCCAACCTTTTTCGCTTGTTACCTCTTAAAATTAAGCAATGCTGTCATGGCAGCTAAAGTTAAAGCCAAAACAGATTTTTTCTTCTCAAATACTTTTTTGCCTTCGTACAAAGTTTGGATTTTTGGATTTTTTTGAAGAGTCTCTAAAAATCTTTCCACCCTGATGGAGTTGGTTCCCCCAGCTCTTTTAGTTTTTAACACAAGCATAAGTGAAAGATTTACACACCACGGAACAAAAAAATGTTTTTTGTTGTTTCTCAATACTTCACACACTGTGACTAATGTGTAATATCAAAACTAATGTTGCTATTAGCTGTATTGAAGAGTAACAGAAGTTAAAATACAGCAAACATATCACAAAATCAAAAAAAAATAAATCACAAAATAAACATAGTGTACTTTGTTTACATTTTTAAAATGCATTTCTATTTCTAATCTAGATTCAAATTTTATTTTTGAAATGTATGTTACTTAAGAAGAATATATTCTACATGTGTTACTGGTGCAACTTGTTTGTGTCAGGTTGAATTTAGAGCTAGTCTTTTTCCTTTCTCTTGTAAAATATCTACTCAGTCATTACCTCTTCTATATGTCTACCTCTTATACAGAAAGAAGCCTCCACTGAAGGCTACTCCACTGTAGGCTACTCCACCCTACTTTGTCTTTGGCTTCATAAATTCATAATTCTATAAAAACCATTAGAAATTTTATCCTGGGCCAGTTCCTGTTGAACTAAACATTCATCAAGTTTTAACGGTGCAACCTGATTTAGATAAAAACTAAAAAACTAGTTTTACTACCTTAAGCAATTACGTTAACTATAATAGAATATATACATGTATATAACTGTAGTAATTCTTTTAATAGCTTGTGCAAGCCACGTTATTATAAAGAAAAAAAAACAAAAGTAGTATGCAATATACGTACTGCAAAGAATATGTCTTTTGATTTTAACTGTGTTTTTATTTATTCATCAAATCAAGAGGCTTAATGTTGGCATTTTTATAATAATTGGTCCGCGTTAGAGTTTTACATTTTAAATCTCTAAGGGAACAGGGGAAAGGAGACATGCAGCTGTGACCTTTAATGTTCTCTCAGGAGCAATATTACAACAACCTTATCTATAAACACTGGCCTGACGGACATTTGACCTGCACTAGTGCGTATGGTTAAAGTGTACTTAGCCATTTCATTCACTTTCAGTAGAGATTCTTCATGAAAGCGGTTAAGTGCAGAGTGACAGGAGTGACCACTTGTTGTATTAATAGCAGCTGTTGTGACAGAAAATGGTTTCTTCTCATTTTCCATACTGTGTCTGAACTATAATATAAAAAGCCTCCATCCTGCTTCCCTCAGCACTCTGTAATTGCCTCACAGCTCCATCTCTTTTAATGGACTTTCTGTCAAATACTTCATCCAATTCTATCAGCGAACAGCAGCCCCTGGTCTTAAATAAACCCCTGCAATGTTACACTGTGTCCCACCATAACTAACACATACCACTATGTCTGCCCAGTGAGGTTGCCTGTTAACATGTTTTTATAAATCATGTTTGTCAGATTATTTTACATAAGATGTGCAGTGTTGGATGTGATGAAAGTAATTGTTTCTATGTGAATCTTTGACAGTGTGGGGAGTGTTTTTTTTCCTCCTGGTATGTTTTGGATGACTCATTTTCCTCAAAGAAAAAATAAAGTGATTTCATAGTATATCATCAGAAGTTTGTTTTTTGAGTGATTATGCTGAATAACTTTAATACACTTGAATGAATACTTTGATAAGGTGCTGCTAAAGATGTTTCTGACACTTAATGTATTACCATATTGATTAAAAATGATTTAAATTATATGTTACTATTATAGATACAGCTAAATTGAAAATGTAGAAAAACTTGTAAAAGCACCCGAGCAGTAGTTTACTAGAAAGACCTGTATCTTTCATGGATATTATTGGATTAATGAGGGTAAATCTTTATTTCGTATTACTTATGATGCTTTGTGCAAATTGTTTTGGATGCTTGATGCAAATCTAAATTACAGACTAAATCTACACCATGAAGCCTTAGTTAAAGCAGACGTATTAGATTTGATATGTAGAACTTGGGAGTTCTTTGTTTGCAGTATAATTTTACATTTAAGTTCTTGTCTGACATGTGGGTGAGAACTTTCTATTGCATTACATTGTACTGTAAATGAGCTAACTAATCACACACTACTGTATTTCATGCAGACGTTATTTCTAATTAGATGCTGCAAGCTTTGTTAATCAAATCATTATAATAAAAAAAATAAAGAAAAAAGAAAAGAAAAAGGAAAGAACTAATCAGAAAAATAAATCATTAGAGTCTAATTACTCCTCAGCCCACAACAAAATGAGTGCCATGATGGAAACTGATAGATAATGTTTGGATGTGTTTCAATTTGCAACACACAGTGGCATCCCAACATTACCTCAAAAATATTTCATGAGCAGACTATATCCAAGGGATGAAATATTAATCTGTATATGTAAAGTAGAAGCTTGGCACATTATGTAAAAAAATAAAATAAGTCAAACATACATCATTTATCAATACAAGATCTGCCACTGAAAAATCTCAACTTGGTTTATCATCCAGTAATTAGACGCAAATTATACAATGGTATTTATTTTATTCAGTTTTAGCTTTGGTTTAATCAGTGGTGAAAATAAGTATGTAAAGTATACTGTACTTAATTACAACTGAGACATTTATAGTTTTCTTGAGTATATCTAATATATAGTTCTTTATAATTCTAATTCTATGTTTATATGACAACTGTTGTTACTAGTTACTAAAAAAATAAATATGAAATACAAAACTCGTTACAAAAAGGTATCTCTCAGATTGTTTTATTTCAATAACTACACATTTGTGTTTTGTGTATTTTTTCTCTCTTGTCTCATTAATCATCTCAAAAAACCACAGATTTATATTGTGATTCCTTGGAGGGACCCAAACCATTAGCCTAACTCGACTAAACTACAGTATATAGAATAGTACTTCAAAACCAGCCAAAACTCCACTTCCCTTAATGGTAAAGTGCTATTTAGATTGTATGTATTGATTTATTTATATCATTTTAATAATGGTATTTATGATTGGGTTAGGGTGATGACTGTTCTGGTACTATTTCTCTACCACATGAGCATACATCATTTAAGAGACGTGCACCAAAAACATACTTTGTAACAGTCAAGCTAACATGCGTAACCATTTAATTCATGCGCAATAGTTCAGTAGTTAATAGTCTGTTGTTCATAATGCTTTAGTGCATATAGAAGTACGTGGTCGCTCTTTTTTTTTTTTATCTCACCAGTAGAATCTGTTGGGGACAACGCTGTCATGCACAAGCTGCCATCTCCTTCCAAACTCAACAGAGACATATAGCTGAAAAAGGAGAAGAACGCAAACATTAAATGTGTTACAGTATCGAGAATCCGTTAAGCTTTAAAGAATCATTACCAGATTTATGTCTAACTGCAATATCAATTAATATCTGTAATAGCAGCTGTTGAATCTGTAGATTATGTGGGGGAAATATGCACATGCTGTATGGCGAATGCATATTTGACTAGAAAATACCATCGTGAAGAGAAAATATCAGTTCATGTAAAAAGACAGTTCAGATTAAAATAACATAGAAAACATTTTTTCTTCTAATGCCTTGGAAAAGGAAAAGGAGTCCTCCATATCAAAATCAAAGTGTCTCATTCTTTCAGTAACTCAGCAGGATTTTGGTGTAATTGGCATCTTAAAATTGCACATTGTACTGTCATTGTATTTTTTTTTTTTCAAAGACACGGTTACATTCTTTTTTTTAAAGCAAAGCTGGACTTGTGTTGAAGCATTCAGCAGGCCTGTCATCTTGCTATAATGATCGAGCAGCAAGCATCTTAAGCTCTGAGCTTTACAGGGATAAGCCACATCATTTTGACTTATCTAAGAGCTTACAACTTTTAAAAGACATGACAGACGATCAATAACTGTAAGATGAAACCAAGCTAAGATTAATTTCATTCTAACTGGATAAAAGGAAAAAACAAGATGAAATTTAGCTTTACAAAGACATACAGAATGACCTGAAGGCAAACCTCTCTCTAGCGTCTTTATTTTGACCCGTCTCAACAAAGCTTTCATCTTCCTCCCTGCACCATTTATCTCACTTCTCAGACCTTGACTGTTTTTCTCTCTGAAAATCAAGTCTTCCAATAGCAGGCTGGAGAGGCCAAGTTTGATGTCTGTGGTGTTGAGTAAAGCAGACAGCAGGGTTCTCACACACAGTAATGAAGGGTGTGTGTTTACGTGTTTATCTTGTGTGTGTGTGTGTGTGTGTGCGTCTGTGTTTGCTTGTGAGATTGTTTGGGTGTGTCTCCCTTGTTAACTTTCCCCTCTGCTGTCTAGGACACATCCATTCAAAGTCAGATTCTGCAGCCAGACCTTATGACTTTTTAGGGGTTCAGGTGATCAGCCGCTTCAGTTTGGGAAATTGCAGCCTCAGTTTAAGTGGCAGATGTGTTTGCTCATGAAGACCATGTCCTAAGAGCTGACTGGTATTCTCAAAATGAATGTTTTGGTCCAAGATAGCATCCTATGTTTTGGATCATTTTATAAAGATATTACTTTTGTTATGACCCAACAGGTTTCTGACATATACTCTAAGCAGGGTCTCCATACCAAGCTATCAAAAGCATTATAAGCAGCAAGTAAACCACACAAAGCAGCCCTTATTCCCATCCAGAGAATTGTTTTTCAATCACATTTTCAGTTTTTATTCCAGGCATTTCATGCCATCTGACAGCTACACGCTACCTTTTGGTCGTGGCTGTAAGCCAGTATCCAGTCCTCCTGCTCGGGGTGAAAAAGCAAGCTGAGGATATCAAAGGCTAAGCTGTGTTTCTGATAGGACGCCCCTTCGTCAAGGCTAATGAGCAGACTGCTCTCCACCTCAGAGTCGGTCAGTAACATGATCTGAGACGAGACAAGAAAGGAGACACGGGAATCAGTGGCCCACCTTGATAGCATCCATTCCACAGGGCTTAAGTGTACTATTACAACATGCTGCTTGAAATTATCCCGTGGTGCAGACTCCTACAGGGCTGCTATGTAGTGAATATGATAATAACTGCTAAACCGCAATAGTAATGTATTTATTTATTTACCAAAGGTGGGACTTTTTATAACATGCATGTGGAAACTTACCTTCCTTTTGTTGTTTGGACTCACGTACAAGTAGCTCAATATGGTTTTCGGTCCCACTTTCTCATTAAGTTTCTCATATGTGGTCCCATAATCAGTTGACCTAAAATTCAATTATAGGATCAATTAAATAAGTTGTGCTGAAGAGTAAAGGAGAATAGAGCAACACCTACGAGTTAAGATGCTGATGATATCATTAAGCGTATCAGGCAGGCAGAAAATTGCAATAGCAGAAGTCATGAGGCAATTTGCTAGATGGATGGAGATTTTTTTAATTATCAAAATAAACATGATTATCCTGTGTGGCATGCACAGAGAGGGGATGAGATATTATTAGTATTGGTATTGATGTCAGTATTGATATTTTTGGAGTTTGTAAGATTCTGATTTTCAACTTTTATAACTCAAATAGAGCACTGTAGTGTCACATACATAAATTTGATTTGAAAACACATTTTCCTGACTTGAAGTTGACAATGGCAGGAATTATGTTTTTTCAAAACCATACTGCTTTGGTGAGTTAATCTTCAGTAGTTATTCACTCTCACCAAAACAGATACTAGTCCACGTTGCTTCGTGACATTTAGAAACAAGCTGCCATGAAATGTTTTTATTCTGTTATAGACAACATATTTGTGGATTCATGTATTTTTGTATTTTTATAGCGCGTGTGAAGTGCATAAGAGTTACTCAGTGTATTGATGACAGCGGCTATGCATCGTTATTGTAGAGTATCTATTATTTTGTCTACTCTATATCAATTTAGTGAGGATAACTGAACATTATCGCCTTAATGAAGGAATGCATTGCATGACGCCTGTGTTAGGCTGCAATATTTTAGCTAGGTTTCCATAATAAACTACCAACTGAGTGTATATAGAAGATAATAGCAGACAGGTGATCTTACCTCCATAAAGAACTCTCAGTTACTCTGCCAGAGTTGAAGTCATAGTACTTTGTCAACATGAGGATCACCTACAAAATAGATCAGACAGATTACTAGCTTCGAAGGAGTGTATCATCAGGTTGAGAAACAGCAACGATAAAGTGTCACATAGTGAAACAAAAGAGCAGAGTCGGCTGTGCACGTCTTTTAAACTTCCTGACAGACACAGCTTTATTAAAAGCCAAGGAAAATTGTGAAGGCATGTCAACCCACTGCCTTGCCTGCTGTAAAGCTAAACGTTTTTTCCCTCACATTTTCTCTCATGATAAGCTGATCACGTATGTAGGCTATAATGGTTTTAAGACCCAGGAGACTAACAGCAACATCTACCAGTGGTGAACTCTATGACTAAATGAATAAATAAGTCAACACTATAATTCATTCCAGGCACAGAAAGACAGACCTCGTAAATATCATGGACATCTTTTTTGAAGAGGGTCATAAAATATGCCATATGTGGTTTACAATACCCAAGCCTTTACTTAATGCATGTGAAAGGGTTCAAGCTGTATTGCAAATAAATGCAGATATTAATGAATGGCTTAATGGACATTTCTATTTACCTGAGAACCTATCTGCAAGACATTTTACATGCATGCTCACGAATAATTCTGCAGTGAGTCACACCTTTTTAAGAATCTTAACAGTTCTTTACACAAAACCTGCACTACGTGCCCTTTGCCCTTTACAATTAATCACTCAAGCAATGCCTGCCCTGCACTGTGCAACCATAAACTCTGCAGATCATATAGCTCCCTTGGGAAGCATCTCTGTGCATCTTTTCATAGCTGTTTTCTAATTATGAACTGTTATGAGTGTTTGGGGTAACATTTCTTATAACAAGTAAGAACTCAATCATGTAAACAAGAAATTTTACGGTCAGCATTAAAACTCTCACACAGTTTGGAGAAATCAAACAAGTCCATCCTCCTTATCGATGCCTGTTAAAAACCAGCCCCCTCTTAAAACGAACTACTTCAGTGAAACGGACACACACATATAAGGTAATTCTAGGTCACTTACACGCAATTAAAAGTAAAATGATTTCAAAAACAGCCATTTTTTAAACTAATTCATTCATTTCTGACTGCAGGTATATTATAAAACACAATGGAAGTAACTTTGTTCAAACAATTGAACAAACAGTTCTATAAGTATTTCAACCTAAATGCTGTTTAATCTTATAGTCTGATTATCTTAATTGACAAGTCCTGTACCAAAAATACAATCTAAAATATTGGCTGGTTTACCACATCTCCTATTATGTAAGTTTCCCAGTTTTTTGTTGTGTAGTGTATACTGACTAGGGTTTCACGATTATTGTATCAATTAATTGTTTGGCCTGTAAAACATCTGATAGTGAAAACTGCTAATCACAATTTCACACAGCCTACGGCTTAAAAATGACAAGCTCAAATTATTATGACAATAGCTGCTGATTACTTCTCTGTACGTCTCTGTGGGTCCGTCAATCAACTAATCATTTCAGCTCTAACAATATCTGTTCTGTAATATATTGATTTTAGTAAAAAATTCATATGATGCACTCATAAATAGATCCTCTTATTGTTAATGCAATTTATTTAAACATTATAGTATATAGTTTTTTTAAAATGTCCTTATTATTTACGGTTTTGGTGAATAAACTGACAAGGAAACCTCTGACTCTGATAATACTTTGTGCTGAACATATGAAATCCAGGGCTAGTTCAGATATAATCCACATAGTTTGTTATAACTATGGAACCAGTTGTCTAGACTGGGTTGCCGAGATTTATGGACTTCCAATAAAACGGCCTTTACACCTTCCAAAAGTCATACCCTCATGGACACTGTCATACACAATAAAACAATCCACAGCAGACTGAAAATGAGGACAAATTCTATTCCCTCTTCTGAATGGCAATTAACTTTATGCATTTACTTGGGAATGATCCAGGATTACAGTCAGATGTAATTTGCATCCACCTTATTGCCAGCTGGAAATGTTTCTTGTGTTCAGAGGGATGCTGAATGTGTAAGGTGAAGCTCCATGGCTCCAGTTAATGCATCAATACAGTGATACAATTTTCACTTTATAGACATTTCTGTGTGAAACAGGTGTTTGAAGTTCAGCATGTTAAAGAAGCCATTAAGCCACTGGCCAGCAGATAGCCAACAGATTTTCTTTTAATGATTACATCGCACAGCAGATAATGGTGTGCAGCGTAAACTTACCCACTGAATTTAAATAATAATAACAGTGTGTATTAGCATACCTTCCTATTTGAATTTCAACAAAGGAGTCATATTTGATGAGCTACCATGTAGTGTGTAGCCCATTAGACTGCAAGAAAACCAACATATCTCCAAACTGGATTATTTGACATCCAAGTGCAAGCAAATTGATTTTTCAACCTCTAATCCTTTGTAAATCTTAAACCTTGGGGGTAAATGGACTGGGATACGTTCGATCGTTATGTAAGAATGAATAGGGGCTTAATGGTGACTTAAAAAGCTTAGGGAGCAGATATTACTGGTGTGAAATGGTGTTGTATGAAGGGGAGAAGGGGGGGATTTTGTTACTGAAGGATGAACACCTGAAACAAATGAAAGGAGCGACAGACATTACAATTCATTCCCACTCTCGGCGACCCGTTGATCCAGCCTTATCAGCTGTTGGAATTAAGTTGCCTCATCAATAAAACTGTCATAACATTTAGCCACAGCAATTAAACAGATGGATGCTTCCATAAAAGCAATTGTTGCGAGAGTTACTGACTGGAATATTAATAATAAAGACAAATATGACATATCAAAAAATGTTTCCAAAGATGTTTCCCTGCCTCTACCTGTAAATATTACCTCCAGCTTCTCTTTGACCCTGAAATTTTGTGCTATGAAAAAGTATTTGCCTTCCTGATTATAATTTTTTTTTGCATATTTGTCACACTTAAATGATTCAGCTCAACAAACTAATTTTAATATTACACAAAGACTAGCTGCGTAAATACAAAATGCAGTTTTTAATGATGATTTCATTTATTAAGAGAAACAAGCTGTCCACACCTGTCTGGCCCTATGTGAAAAAGTATTTGAACTGGAACATTTCAGTGTAAAAAAAAACTAAACAAAAAAAAAATCAGGAGGGGGGCAAATACTTTTTCACAGCACTTTAAATGCGAATGTCAGATTTGTACGTGTGCTGTTGCTACACTATCATATCAGAAACCCAGATATACTGTAAAATACTTTTCATAAGTAGAAATTAATTTAGAAAAAAAAGGACCATTACCCACTCTACATGTTTGCATTTTCTGCTCAACCATAGAAAAATAAAAATAAATAATAATATTAGATACAAGTTTACACTCTGGTTTTACACTCATATAGACTGAATTTTGTTGATGGTTCACACAGCATTGAAAATTACTGTAAATAAGCAATGTGTCTTTCCAGAAACAACTTCCTACTCTACATAATTGCACAGATTTCTTTTTTCATTAAAACTACTTGGTGTCAATTAAATCAATTTTATAATCAACATCTGAATAACCCAGAGTAATGAGGACACTCTTTTTTTGTTGATTATGCCCAGCATTAAAATTTTGCTTTGTCCACCACAACATTAAAGTCCCTTGGTTTTAATGTTTTAATCAAAACATTAAAGCTGCAGGCTGTAAAATCCAAACAATGAACACCTTTCACATACACTGTTATAAAAAATGATTACATCAGCTTTAATTTTAACTATTTGACTGTCACAGGACGCCAAGAATTTATACACTGCTTATACTCAGAATAGATATATCTGGTAAGAACATCACAACTAAGACAAACTAATTGGGCGAAGAAAGGTGAGAACAGCTGCATACGAGATATTAACACCACACACGTGTTAACAATGTGGCAGCAAATGTCTTTCAAGGAATAAAAAAATACAGCTTAGACGGCAAATTCAAAGACCTAGGGGCTGGTATAGTGAAAAATATGAGTCTTCACTTGATAAAACCATCACATTGAACAGCCTCATTTAACACTTTTCATAAAGAAAGATTTCTATGACATTGTTTATAGGCCAGCAATGCATACTGCAGCCACAAAGCCCTGCAGGAAAGCGCGTTCCTCCTATACTTCAGCATCACCTGAGACAAGTATTGTACAGAGGCTTTTGTCTGCCACATCAATTTATATCACTTCATTAACAAAGGCAACATTTCCTCGTAGACCAGATGTTGTGCTGAAGCTAGGTTGTTTGAAGTCAGAGCTGTTGACTTTCCCTTAGATAACAGGTCACTGCAATCATAAATTATAAACAACTTCACAATATCCCCTTGCACAAAATAAAACTACTGGAGTCCTGATAAAACCCGATACACAAATAAAAGCAGGAGTGAAACTACAGTGAATAAAGTGTGAATAACATTTTTCATCAGTGCTTTAAGCACAGAAAGAGTATTGATATGACAGTAGGGGTTTAAAACGTGTAATTTTCTAAGTTACAGAGTTCAGCTATAATGGCACTGATCGAAACACTCTGTTACCTTGACAAACGGTAACACCACTCATCTGTGAACATCAAATTAGAAACTTCACGTTACAGCTACGGCTTTCAAGCAGAACAGAAAGTGTCTGAGTTTATTGGCCTCCTTATGTTGAGACAACGACCCTGTGTGGAAGTAGCAGCTTGGTTGAGAAGTCATCTGAAACCTTCTTCCTCAGGCTTGAAACTCTCGCATCATTTGCTTCTTCACCGTAAAAGAAAGCCCAGGCCAGTCGAGCAGCCAGGCTATGACCACGTGCTGAGCTTGGAAGCTTCAGTGTGCGTGAGAAGGGGGTCTGATCAGTGCAGGCAGGATTACACAGCAAGTGGGCAGGTTTTTCAGTTTTTTAAAAAGTTGTGCCCACTGTGCAAGGATGTTATTTGAATTTTTTACTCCTTTTAACTCTTCAGCACTCTATCTGAAATGTGGAAGTGCTGAGTGAGATGGTAAATGATTGGTTGCATGTTGACAAACTAAAAGCTCCCTGAACTCTTTAATGAAGTACATTTCCTCTGACATAAATAAACTAAAACAGCTGATTTGATAAATATGCTGGGGAAGAATTTCCCTCATCCATATGTCCTATTAGACTCAACAACAGTGTTTTAAACCTCCTCTCTGCCAAAATGCATCACTGTAAATCCCAAAAGGAAACTTCAGTGAGTGAATCAAAGTTATGGTTTGAAATGTGAGGCTTTTCTTGCAGGCGCCAGATGGTGTAACGCATATGAATGAGCAATGCATGGCCACTGTAAAATGAAAGTGTTCTGAAACGCTAAATGAGGTTGCAACTAATCAATGGTAAAAAAAGAAAAGAATATTGACAACAGCAACCAACTGAGAGAGTGTTTCTGATTTATGGACGGAGCACAGAGGCACTGATTGTACTGGTCTTAATTGATTTAAACAAGTCAGTTAAGAACTTAAAAATACATTTAGAAAGTACAACGGCATTGGTGAAATATAGTCTGCCTAAAATGGAACAATCTGACTCTTTGTTTACCAGCGGCTGCTGCAATTATTCTGAAGCTGTTCATGAAACTACAGTGAGGCAGACACTCAATAAAAATATGGACCTGCACAGCGAACACAAAAAAGATCAAACACCAAGACATGTCTGCGACAAAAACAAGAAGGAAAGATGTCATTATAAATTATTCCAGCCAAATTAATGTTATTGCCCTGTAGAATGAAATGACTGCCTGATTTTATGGAATTTCTGCTCTATTAGACGGCACTCGGTGGAGAAGAAAGGAAACCCAGGAGGGGAACACAGCTTGCCGATAAAAAACGCGCTCTGCAGGGTTTCAAGGTGCGAGAGAACCTCACCACAGGAAGACTTGGTGGCTTGGCAGGGCTGAACTCAGCCTGCCAGTAGTTTCTGTGCCTCCTGTTTATCCACAATGTGTAGGCAATGCTGCATTCACGAATTTTTTTATAAAAAAATAAATACTTTGTCTCCACTTCTCTTGGGTTAAGTCATGGTGTTTCAATTCTTATCATAAAGCATTTCATGAATTTATTTATGTTTCTTTGGTTCATTCCCTGAAACAACAGCAGTCCCCTTTCACAGACTGGCCATCACAGCCACTAAGGAGACGAGGGAGGGGGTGGAGGTCCATGCTGACAGCATCGGCCACAGGGTTGTCTGAACACGTCAACATTCAGTACCATGTGCTGGAAACTATATGCAACCATCCTTAGCACTCTATCACAAACAGGGTTGTTTATGATGGTATGCTGAGAAGGCAGAATCAAGGTGGAAGAGATAGACTAGATGAAATGTTGAAAAGGTCAACTCAATTTAATCATCGATTACACCAAGTCTCCTGTCTTATTACGATCAAAGCAACTGAGAGACTCCCAGCTAAAACAGAAAGAGCTGGGACAAAGAGAATTCTTGATACACTGAGAATAACATATTTATAATTATAATTGTTTTTAAATTATATTTTCATTGAAAATTGTATGTACTCAACCAGATAAATATCAAAAGACATAACTGTGTATGTATCCTGCACATTTTAAATGTGCGGTGCCTAACTAAGTTGCACAAAACAGAACTAATGAGTAATTTGATGTGTCATGACATAGGAAATGGTATTTTTTGTGTGTCCTCTATAACAGAATTGTTGACAGGGAGATCATATTAAACGAGCACTCTGCTTTCTTGGAGAGTTAGATGAGAAGATTCAAACCGCTCCCATTTCTCTCTTTCATCTTTGCCTTCTTTTGTTTTCCCCTTTCCACACTAGTAAGCAAGTACCCAGAGGCTTTTGCACGGTATACTGTTTTTTTATTTCAACCAATTTTTAACAAAATATATTTAATGCCATCTTGTATTTAATATAATATTAAGCTGTAACATTATTATCTGAGTTGAGGCAGCTTGGTGTTCAAAATAAAAGTCAATCAAAATATTGTACAATTTGCACTGTGACTCTGTAGTGTAGTGGTATCTTTGGCAGAAAAACGTAAGTTACAAAGAGAGGATCCACAACTTTAAAGCTCTTCAGAGCAGGCATATTGTTTTTGTTTGCATGTATGCATGCCTTAGTAAGCTGAAGCTATTTTGCATACCCTGACGCTGACAGTCGATTTTTGTTACATACATCTCAAAATAAGCTAGATTTATATTTTCCTCTATCCTGAAATAGCCCTACTCTGTTTGATGTTTCACTGATTATTTATTGCTCTTTGCCTCAGACACATGACAACACAGATTTAAAAGTCTCTGCATAATTACAGCAGTAACATCACTGCATTTGGCTTAGTAGCACTGAGCACTATCTTTCATGGACTTTTTCTCTATGTGTTAGTGGGGGTGTGGCAGTCTCTCACTTTCCACAGAACAATGGTGATTAATAATTGAAAACAAAACAATTATTTTGGTAGAATAGATGGTTGTCAGGAGAATGTCATCAAAGCACTTTATCCACTGTTCAGTTAGTCAACGACAAAACAAGGAATTCAGATGAAACTAATGACTGCGTACCAGGCCCATCTCCAGTTTGCAAAGGCAGATGAGACAATCTACCAACAGCTCAATGGAGCAGATCAAGCACAACATCTGTGAAGACGAGAAGGCCCTCTACTAGAAAAGGAGAAAGAGAAAGAAGGAGAATACTACGAGTACGGGCTTGAGTAGCCATGAGCAGAGGATAAACATTCAGTGACTGTAAGATGAGCAGCTGCTCCTCGAGGTTGCTCAAGGCAGAGAAAAAAAAAAAGTATTTTTCCAAGAGTTGAAAGTTCTTTACCAAAGATGGAGAAATCAAGTAAATGTTCAAGACACAGAAGTGAGTAGTCAAGAGCTGGACATTCAACTAAAGGTAGAGAAATTATTTTTCTTTTTTATTTATAAGATGCTTAATAATAAGGGGGATGCTTAATAATAAGCATCTTGCGCCAAGAGATGGAGAACCATTGAAAAAGAAAAACTCACAAGATGGCTATAGTCAGGCAAATTAAGCTCAAAGATGTTGTCCGCTTCAAACTCTGACTGCTTCATGCTTCTGATCACAGTTATCACAAACATGGAAATGTTCTTCTTCAGTAAAATATCTATTGCTTGTGATATCTCTTTAATATTAAAAGTATGCTGCCAGCAAACTGTTTCTTCTGTGAATTTTAAGTGATTAATATTATACCCATGGCATTTAAAACAGCTGGATAGATTGGAAACAAAACAGGACAGATGTGTTCAAGGTCATAGGGGGTGGCAGATTATCCCAGCATGCACTGGGCAGGACAGTCTGAAAGTCTCACAGAGCTAACACAGAATGACAAACACATTCACACCTACAGGCAATTCAGTTTTTTTCCATTCACCTGCATGTCTTTAGACTGTGACAGGAGGAGGAGGAGAAGAAGTAGAGTACCTGAATATAAACATCTGAAAAACCAAGGTTATCACATTTTAAAAAGATGAAGTTTGAATGAATTAAACCCAACGTGGAATTGATTATAGTTAACTGAAACACAGTTCATGTATGGCATTGGTTATGTTGTAGAGTTAATAGTGCTCTGTTTATGTGTGGTGCCTCCGCTGTCTCACTTGAGTGACAAGCTGATGTTACTGTTAATCTAAGAAGATACTGTACAAGTCTGTATTAAGTCAGATTTTAAACTTTCAAAAAAAGATTTTTTTTAGTTAATGAAGTAATTAATTACTTAAACAATCAACAATGTGGCTGTAGGGCAATTGGATGAATTTCCAGCATGTTTGAAATTCTGGTCAGCTGTCTTGCAGGTCCACAGTCAGACTTCCCACATAGCTCCTGCCAGTAGATTCATTATAAACATATATAGAGAGAGTAGTATTTAATTGTGGTGACTGCAGTTTTAACTGAAGCTGTGCTACACTTTACATAAAACTGAAGTTTGCTTGAGAACATGTGCTCTGTGGTTCCATGGTTTATATTTTTATATTTTATTTTTGATATTCTAGAACAGCACAGATGCCGTTGCTTTTGTATATTTAACACTGTAGCAGTCACAACAAGCCCCACAAACAGCACTGGGCTGTGATGTAGTGTTGGTGATGATGCCAAACTGCATTACTCTGCATACATTAAACTATGCACACAAAAAGCATTTAAGTATATTTCCCATAGAAGACTGTACCCAGTAAAATATGACCAAGAAAATATATGTACTAAAAGAGATGTGGCAACACTGGGCAGATATACAGATAACTAGAGCTGGTGGTTAGATCAAGAAAGCAGACATTTTTACTAACCCTAACTGTGTTTATGTGCAGAGGCCTAATATAATATTAATAAGCCATATATGTTTTTGCATAAACCCTACCAAAACATCATGTTTACACAGTTGTAATCTGGTGTTTCTACTTGACCCCTTTCAGTCTGGTTTCAGGAAAGGACATTCAACTGAGACCTCCCTCTTGGCAGTGATGGATGACC
>JAUYWH010000007.1:12936505-13039157 GCA_034779795.1 Ctenopoma multispine
TGTGTGTGTGTGTGTGTGTGTGAGAGAGAGAGAGAGAGAGAGAGAGAGAGAGAGAGAGAGAGAGAGAGAGAGAGAGATGCAGGGAAGACACACACCCAAGAGTGATTTTGAACCCCTCAACCTCACCAGTCTCTTAATCTCTATTACTTCTGGTCTGCTCGGTTATTCTCAGTCAAAACTAAAGCATCGAATTATTCACATGACCGCACAAAATGTGTGAGTCACCGACCACACTGCGTCAAAAGAGGTTCGTGCGTAAATGTGGAGCATATTAACTACTTACGCTACTGTTTTGTCCGGACCAGTGCACCATCGCCTGGTTATGAGCCGTGTCCCCGGTGAGTGCAAATGTCGAACTTGTGAGCTGTAACTCCTCCGGGTCCGAAATCGAAGCATCCTCCCCGCCCTCAGGTCTGAATCCGGACCAAGTCTCTGCGCTCCTTCGTGCTCGCCTCCAACTGGCCAAATCCTTGTCCTCGTTTACCGTCACATCAACCTGCGCCCTATTTTCTCCGTAAAAGCTCTCATTTTTTCCATCACCGATGCTATTTCGGGTTACGTTTCTGGGAGAGGGGGCAGACACGCCAGTAGACACTTCAGAGTGGGAAAGTTTTTGATGATCGTCCAACGCGTCCTTCTGGCAACAACTTGTGTTGTCCCCCTCAAACCGTGGCTCTACTTTAGACGAACTTTCTTCGCTCGTAGTTAATTCCGCAGCGTTGTGGTTTTCGGCGTTGGCGCCCGGTGACCCTTCCGTCAGTCCAACGAAATCTTCAGCTGGTGCCTCGCCAAAATTAGTCAAATCCAGCGCTGAGAGTTCCCGAGGAAATGCTGTGATTAGCGGCAGCTGGCACGAGGGAATGCACCTAACATCCGCTTTTGATCCGCCCAGGATGGAAGTTAGGGTGAAGAGCCAAATCCACTCAGAGAAAATGATGGAAAGGCAGCAACCGAGGCGAGTCTCCATTCTACGTAAATTCCGACTTCTGGCACGTTAGAAACATATCATTTTTACTCTTGAGCGTTTGTCTGTCATCACCTGGTGAAGTGGAGTCCGCGAATGCACTGTGGGGAGGTGCAGCAGCGCGCGGACAAGTGTTCCCAAGTACTGATGCAAACGATGCATCAGAGGAGGAGCTGGAGGCTGAATCCTGCACGAGAGGGGAGAGGGGCCCATACCCCTGCATCCTCATCTCAACCTGGGTGGAAAAAAAAAAAACAGCAGCTGGGTATACTCTTAATTAAGTTATACTTCTGTAGAGGCATCTGGTCCCCTTGATGTCTATTTTTAATAATTATTGTGCCAGACTGTATGCCACCATAAAATATCTGCCCGGATCATCATCCAGTAAATAAGTAGATTCAGTGCACTGGATTCAAACAGTCTGAACACTGGGAAAAAGTCTAGAAACACTATTAGGTCTGGTAGTCTTTGTGTGAAAATATTCCTGACAGGGGCTTTATGGAAGATACAATGAGGCTTTGCATTTTCCATTAGCACAGGCCGAGGTAATCAATTAACAGGATTGCTTGTGTTCACTGTCAATTATGCCACACAGGTAATGACTCTGTTGTGGCCTGCCTGCAAAATGGCTCCGAAATTCTTTCACTTACCCTGCAGTCCTGCATTATCTATTCAATGCAGCTGAATGGAGAAAATGCATATTCCCCAAAATGTAGCTTATGTTTTTGTGCCCTTGTCTCAGGTTAATGGAGGGTTGTCCGACAGAAAATAATGAGTATTCAAATCAGATCATTTTCTGTATCAGCCGCCTCTAGTTTTTTGCTGTTGTAGGCACAGAGGAGTAGGTGCCATGGCAGCAATCAGAAGCCATTATTGCCATGCAGTGTGGACAACCAGGAATATATTGTTATGTTTCTCTATACTTTGGGCTTTGTTCCAGTCAGCTAATGGTAAACCATTAGGAGAACTAGAGCCTGTCCAACCCCTGTGATTAGATTCTATTTCTGGGCAACATTTAGTCAATAGGATGAGGATGTTGTTGACTGGTGACTGATGCCGAAGAGACTCCCTATATTGAGCTGTGTTCTCCCCATTGCTCTGAGCTGCGACGTGATCCTGTTCCACATACGGGTCAACTGCACAGAGACGTCTTTCATTGGCAGCCATTAGTGATGCAGTGAGCAAGAGCTGTCTCAATCTGTTTTAGTTAGCCCCCACCAGACAAGGGGAAACCAGTCTATAATGCAGATTGATGGCTGACTGAGAATTTCAATCATGGAGAACATTGGCTAAAAAGCTCAAGTCTTGACTGTGATGCAAACCTGAAGCACAGTCCGGTTATTAACAATGCAAACATCCAAAAGAAAGTAAAACCAGTGTGTGGCACCTATACAACTTTTCACATGCATTTTTTACTCGCTGTGACTTTGTCAGGGATACATCTGCAGTGACATTGTGGAGTGATCATAATGGAGTTTTGCCAGACCTGTCTGCTTAGTTTAGACATGGATGGTTGTGCACATGCTGCTGACTATGTGTAGGAATTATTTTGGGACTTTGCCCTGTTTTGCTTATAATAATTCTGTATTGCAACAGCTTATTATCCTTAGCAATTAATCTAATAATGTTCTTGATTAGCCAATTCATGTTTGAAATAGTAAATTATGATAAAGTCTCATTACGATTTATCTTTCATTTACTTGCTTCAGCTGTAAAAAACGCCAAAACCCAAACATATTAAATTCATAGTGATATAAATCACAGAACAGCATGAAAATGAAAAGTTTCAAGAATTAATCAGCTGTCAAAATTTTCTCTCAATTGGCTGATGGGTTTGTTTAAACTGTAGATGAAAGTACAACTTCTTTTTCTGATTACTCTTGAAGCCACTATGGGACGTTGTGTAAACCGCATTATGTGTAATGCTGATAATTGATTTTCAAAATGCTAAACTTATAATTTAGAAATCATATGCTAAAGTAAAAACCCACAGACAAATGCAAGTACAAGAAGACTTGTCTTTGTGAGGTGTGAGCATTAAAAATCAAAGGGAGGTATTATTAATATCATCTATAGAGAATCAGACTTATTCACAGACTTAAAATTTCACTTTGCAAGGTGACAGATTTCAGGACTGATGTCTCATAACACATTTGTGTGCACAACATGGCAGCTGAGTGGAATCATTGTCTTTCGACAGACAAGATTGCAGCTTTGCCGCCTGTCACACAGACTGAATACAAACTGCGCTATGCTCCCTGAGCTCATACTTCTATGATGGGAACTTGTGAGCACACAGTGTGAAAAGCACACAAAGGAACGAGACAACGGAGATCCATGTTGGTGGATCATTCAGGGTCTTTTTTAATTAAATTGAATTCAGTGGAAGAAGAAAAGGGCACTGTATAGCCCATCTTTGAAATTAGACCTTTTTCAAACTGATGTCTGGTTCACTTTCACAACCACCCTGATTGACTCTAGTCATCATAACGGGGAAAAAAGACCAGAGACTCTCAGGACATTAGTCATGCACAGTACATTGTCTTGCCCTTCTGCTCCAACTGAAAAGCTAACATCTGCCTTCAGTGCTGCTTAGCATTAAGTATAAGCAGCAATATGTGCATATGACAAAAGCCACACACAGTTGCCATAGAAAAGTGTTCTCTTTTATCAGCATGCAATAATTGTGTACACATAATCCTCTTAAAAAAAGAAATGGAAAAAAATGTGTAACTTGTGTCCGTTGAGGTTTTGTGATTTTGTGCCATGTAGCTGTGTTACAGAAACACTAGCACTGAGTCAGAAGCTGTTGAGGTAGCAATAGCATAGCTCAGTTTATGATGGACACCTGTGAGATCTGCTGCAGTTAGTGCTGAACACATCTCTGGGGCACTGGGAGAGAAAAATTGTCTTTTCAAATAATGATTTCAATTATTTTATTGAGAGATACCGTGAAATGCAATACAGGCAGCAGGTTAAGTGCTCTGACCCCAGTGAAATGCTGCAGGCTGTATGCATTTGATATCGCAAATCCTTTAGTTAATCTTTGAATATGCGATATAAGGTTTAGAGTCTGCGGTGTTGTCAGTGAAGTGATGAGACTCTTCTCTGCTCAGAAAATGGTATAAAATGATAAAATGATTTAAACACCTGTTCAGATATGTAATTACCAGAAACACACACTATGTACACTTTCTACTGCTGCCAGTCTCTGCTTTATTTTGAGCTTATTTGATTATACAGTACATGTATCTTTAAGTCATTGACCTTCAGCTCTAGTATACGATGTTTGATTCAGAACTATAGTTTATTCAGTACAGATCTAATAGTTAGCAAGGAGGATTACCTCTTCACCATTAGTCTTCATTCTTCCTAATTTCTTGCTTAACCTTCAGCATTCAGAATTTCCCTCAGTGCAGCTCAAGACAACAGCAGCAGCTTAATATTAGTGCACATTTAAGAAAGCAATTTCACACAGTTTGAGGAAATGTTAAGAAATTAATATTTTGAGCTACAGGGCATACATTTTTCCTCATTCCACTCCTGCCACAAAGCCAACAAGCATGACCTTTGCTCAACTACAGATTAGTGTGAAAGGTCTGCGCACATTAATGACCTGAGTTGCTTGTAAGACTTGAAGAAATCAAACTATAGCCTGAGACAACAAGCAGCATAACTGTAAAAACTTTGTATTTTGGATATTTTTGGTTAAAGTGGTTTAATTTGAAATGAATGTTGTGATCTAGTGAATAGTGAACTTGAAAAACTCCAGCAGTTTACAATGAGCACTCTCAAATGATAAACACATTTTTGTGATGTTAATGTTATAGCCAATACACTTTCCCTTATTGTCATTGCATTATCATTATATAATTTGTTTCTGCTCATACATATTGATGTTACATTAAATGATTACCATTATGTATCCAAAATGAACTTCTTAATATGGTTTGAATAATCAGAAAGTATTAGAGGTAATGTAAGCACCAATAAGCACTTAGCACTTAGGAGCAAATATAGCAGCTTGTTCCATAAGGTACTCATTATTCATAGCATCAGCGTTTGGATATTAAAAATGTGTTCATACTCACGTCTGCCAGCAAAACCAACCAGCTCATTCTGATCCACTTAGCACTACTGGATATTTTTGGCTAAACTTTACTGTAGACACAGTTGTAGAGTAACAATATTGTATTTCTTGTGGTTGTTGTCTTTCTGCTTGGCCGCCAAAATGATATTAGATAAACACGGCTCAGTGGGGAATAAAATCACAATCTTGCCTTGATATGGTCCATCATACAAAACAATAAAATGGATTATTCTTTCTTGTTTATTTGGAAGAAAAATAATTTTGTGTATGACAGTAAAGTATGTAGAGAACACAGTTCAAATGAACTACAATAAAGTGCAGCAATAGCAGTAGCACGGAATAGAATTGACAAGGTTCTATGTTGCATTGCTGGTGCAGACAAAATCACGGGAATAAGAAATGATTTTCCCAAAGTTTAGTATTACTGACATCAGTATATGCCCAGGAGCTAAATAAACCAATCAGCATCTCTCTGTAACCTAAAATGGTGGATTTATAGCCCATTTAATGGTCAAAATGCACCGTTACACATTCCTGCTTCAGTTTCATTTAAAACTGCTATCGTGGATCCTGTAATGTGTCTGCGGCATGAAAGCATTTAAGGACTAAAGTCAGTAATATTGCATTTCTAGATGTATACAGTTGGTTATTTGTTAATTAGGTACACCTACAGCAGATAAAACTGTCAGTCTAATGCAAGTCATGCAATAAATTCTACTTTCGTAAAGGGGATAATGTTCAGTTTTTGTTGAAACAGTGTTTCGAGGTGTTAATTCAACTGTATGATTATTTTTTATGATGGAGCCATGGTGCTGTTTTTCCGCATTATGCAGAGAGGTCTCGATGTTATTTAACCTATCCTCGTTGAGTTAAATGGAGTGGACACAGTAATAGAAATGTCAGTATAATTCAACAGCACCGCAAACTGTGGCCTCCAAAATGGTCATAGGCCACAATCAACACCTCTCTAAAACAATTTCAATAAAAACTGAACATTATTATCTTCATGAAGGCAGACTTTATTGTAGGATTGATGTATTAGACTTAGACTGCATTTAGTTTTATCTGTAGGGTGTACCAAATAAACTGACAACGTGAGTGTATAAGCCAGTCACCCACACAAGACCAAAGCCATTCTGATTCACTGATACTCTGATGAACATAATATGTAAAGATTAGCTGTTGTCAGAATAACATTTTGGTTTATTTTCAATGATGTGGTAACTCACACCTCACACCAGCATTGTTGAGGTTTTGTAATGCAACTTATCCACTGCTGCTCATACTACTGCACTCTGAAAAAGGTAAGTCCAGAGTATTAGCAGTTAATACCTGCTGTGGCCACCAGACCTGTATAAAACCATCACATAGCTAGAACTTCCATTAAAGTAAAACAACCAATCTCTTTAATTAATATCTGACTGGTCTGGCACAGTAGAGTTGACCTCTCCTTGCATTTTTCCCAGCCTAATATCCTGTTTCAGTAGCAAACACATCAATGTTTTATTAAAGAGACATGTTCTTAAAATGACATTGTTTTTTTTGTGTACATTAGAGTTAGATAAAATGTTAGTTCTGATGGCTTTCTCTGTGGGAGCGTACATATTTGTTTAACACATTTTATTAGGTGCCCCAGATAAAGCTGGGAAAAAGTAATTTGTGAGGAGATGCTGCTAGACTCAAGGTAAAGTTCAGTTTAGGGTAACAAATTCACACAGGTTTAGCGATAATGGCCCCATGTCTTATTGTTCTTTATAAAAATGGACACCTTGGGAAATGATGGTGAGGTGATTCATCTTTTTATTAGATTAACAAATTAGATTCTTGAGGGATGCCTTCTGGTGGTCAGAGAAAGCCCTCAAAGTGGATAAGAAAAACCTGAACCAGTACAGAACATCCTGCTGTAAACATTAATATCTGAGAAATATTGAAATGTAGGCACAGTGGGCCTGAAGTTCTCCTGAAGAAGCTGGTAATTAAAACTTGTAGAAGTTCTTCATGTTCACTTAAAGCCTGTGCTAGCGACAGAAGTCTGGGCACCCCACTGAATATTTCCTCATTAAAGTGTTGTCTGTTTTTCTTTTTGACCTGTTCACTTTAGTGATTATTAGCAGTTTGAAACTAGAGAGAGATGTGTTTGAAATGTTAAGTTATTGTCACACAAGTAAATATTATGGAGTGGAAATTTTAAAAGAGTTTATGAAATACACGAGACAAAGCCTAATATCATTCAGCTGGACAAGTCAAACAATTTTCAGCACAGTGGGTGTTACAGTTTGTAACAACTGATCACAAGCCCCCAGCTGCAGAACCACAACCATAAAGCACAGACTTGTAATTATCAATTATAAATGTCCCCATTCAGTTTCTTCAATTTGCAAATGACATGAGTCATAAAACCCACTGCTCTGTGGTACTATCAATTACAGAATAATAATTAGTACTGCTTTATTACTGTTGTAAAAATGAGCATGGAACATTCATCAGATCATGTCTACCCATGAGATAAAACATGCAAGTACAGGAACTGATATCAAACAACAGGTGTAGCCAAATATTGTTGTAGCCAAATAGGTATTTTCACAATCTTTTAACTAAACCTACCCATAAATTGTAGCTACATGTTTATGATTGTTTCACTGACAAGAAAGTTCCAGTACATTAGCTGCTATTTTCAGATTAAATTATGGGTTGTCAGTTTTTTTACACATTGGCAACTCAATGTGCTTCACATCACATAAAAGCATATTGACCAATACTGTAAGGTTTAACAAACCTCTCCACAATGACACGCTCTGTCCTCAGACCTTTGACAGAAAGCAAGGACAAACAGGACTAACCTAATACGACCATTTAGGCCATCTTGAGTTAGTTTAGTTTACTATGCCACAAAACTAAAGCAGGTACAGCAACTGGAATAGATTTTGTTTCCTTTAGACAGAGCCAGCTGTTCTGTTCTTCTCATCTCATCTAGTCTTGATACTAAGTTAAGCTAACCCAATGCTGTTTACCAATTTACCAACCACATATTAGAGTGACATCTTCTCATTTACCTCTAAAGGTATATATTTAAAAAAAAGATTTATAGAATAGATTCATATCTCTCACTGTAAAGTAGTTGTCTTCAAGTCCCATTTTCCTTTACTTAATTAGTGATAGAGATGGTTATTTTTTCATTGTTTTGCATAGTGATAGAAACTTCAGGACACAGATCACTAGCTTCATGTGCTAGCCAGTAACCACTAATGAGGTCAGCAAAGCTTTTCCTTACAAGTCTAAAGGCCATGGCAAACTTAAAAACACTGAACTTAGCACAATAACAAGGCAGCCAGAAGGGGTGGGAACTCCCACACAGTGCATCAGTAATTCACAAAGTGAAATATTTCATCCTGCAGAAGACCCCTCTTATTTTCAGGAATGTCATTTTTGAGTTGTATGAAGGAGCTAGAGAGACACATCCTTCCAGCCATCAATTATTAACCAAAGCTTATATCACAACCTCACAGATCAAAACAGCAAGCTTGTAAGATACTAGAGGGCATCTCATATATTTAGCGCTGCCAGAGAAACACAAACCCAAGACAGAAAGGTTAGGAGTTTGAAATCTGATGCGAGCTCACGAGTCTTTGTAATTTCCCTGACAGGTACACGATATGGCAGAGGAACACTGTAGGGTATGTGAGTCTAACTTTGTACTTCTCTATCAGAGGCACAGGATTTTGCACCACCACAGAATAGGGTTCCTGTGAAAATGAATATTTTATGATATTGCTATCAGGCTATGATTGGTAGTATAAGAGTAGATTTGCATACCAAACTGCCTCTTGTGCAAAAAATTCATCATTACTAACCTTAGACAGGTTTTAATATACATAGCAGTCCAAAAACATGTGGTGTTTTTTATTGTATCCCCTGAGGTTAAAAACCACCAGGCAGGTAAAAATATTTATCCTCGGTTAAAAGCACACAATTCCCTGATTCATTAGAGCCATATTTAGCACTGAGAAGACTAGATTTCATCGTATGCCCTGATTCATTGTGCTGCTACTAGTAATGATGAAAAGATTTTCCCTTCCTTGTGGGTGCTTCTAATAATGATGAGACACAAGTGCCATAGCACTTTTTATTGTATATTTCCAGCTGGCAAAAAAAATCAGTTTTAATGTACTGAGTGAACTTTTATCTGGAGATTTCTGCAGTTACCCATCAGCATCTCAGAGTTAAGGTAGTGCTCCTATCCTTTTGTGGACTATTGTAAAACGAAGACATTAGGGGTGAAATGAATAATGTAGAGTCATTGCTCAGTAAGAAGTCTGGACAGTTGCCTCAACGGGGCTGCGTCACTCACTAAGCACTGTAACCTATATTTGTTTTACTCCATTTTAACTGCCGATATGGGAGCACAGCTTTCCAATACAACAAGCTTGCAATTTTAAAACAGATTATTCATATTTGTCCTTGTGCTGTGATGCGGAAATGTGATACAGTATCCACACACATACCTCTGAAGTGACTGAAAATGTATTGTTGGTTGTTTTTGGTTATAGTCACAGATATAGAAAGTGTGTTATAACAGAACGCAGGAGAAGTAAAGTTTAAATGAATTTACATCTGATAGAAAGTCTAAAGCTAGAATAGCTTCGCTGCCTCTGTATTCCTAAGCCTATTCCAACCTGATCCAAAGAACCTGTCACTCTCCACTTTGTGACACAAACAAGCTGGAACCACCTCAGGTACTCAATGCTGATTTGCATTTTGTATCAGGTTCCTTGGTCTAACGCCAACACAAGTATAAAAAGCTCTGCTCCCCAGATATGGAGGCCCTGATTGAAACTGTAAGCAGAGTGGAAGCCCTCTCTGTGTGCTCTCTATATAGAGAGCTCATTAGATGGAGAGACCTGTGTGCATTGTTCCAAGTCTGCAGTGTCAGCGAGGCAGCCACTCATCACTCCGCACAATCCAGACTCCTGCACATCTGGTCTGGAAGCTTCAGGGTGACCTGCATGCACACACAAAGACATGCATATGCACATGCAAATGTTTGCATAGAAGCAAACACAAACATTCGCCAGTGCACAAAGAGTGCTGTGACACCTGAATGCATATGCGCTGTGCAGAGAGAACTCGGCATTGAAATGTAAAAGACTGTATACATTTTCTGCCGCCCACACACAGACTCACATCAACATCAAGCGTTGTCCTGTGTCTCCTGTGATTTACTGGCCATTTTACACTTGGCCAAGGTGGCCACCTCCAGTGCTGACCCTGCACTGCAGCTCAGGGACACGTGTACAGCATTTGGCAGCACTTCCCCAAAAATCCCACATCACACAAGGCAACTATGCCTTGTCAATCTCCACTTATGAAGGTTTTAATTTTGCCACTTGAAGGTCTAAAATGCTGCTTTCATATAGGTCAGTCTTTTCACTGCTATTCCCAGTTGTCGATGATAAGGTGAGCTGGTTTGCACTGCAGCACTGCTCTATCAAACTCTATTTACAATGCTTTGGCATTGAGAGTCTGTAGGAGGACATCAGTGTCATACAGGTGACTGTTATGAATGGCATATGAATACAGAGAAAATGAAATGAATCTATTCCACTGCTGGGAAGAGGACATGCCTCTGTTGAGAACATGTCAGTGTGTACATTAACAAACCTGTTTTATCTGGTTACATCATTCCTCAGAATCCACTGAGCTCTGTGGAAAAAGTTGACTGAGAAAACTGAGAACAATAGTTTGAAGATGACATATTGACTCCGCGTATCTGTATAAAAGAACTATCCTTACTGAACCCATGGCTGCCATTTCAAAGAACAAAATTAATCAATAGAGTTTACTGAAGTGGCTTTCACATGAAGGGAGTCACAGAGATTTGTCATTTAAGATTAAAACTACTATTAGAAATAAACTTTTGAGTCTTTTTCCTTCTAATGCCACCGGTAAGAAGAGATAGTGACTGCCTCAGTATGGATCAGGAGGTTCGACAAGGTCACCTTCATGTTCAGGTGTGGTGTAAGTAAAAAAATGGCTTTCCTCTGGAAAACAATAAATAGAAAGTACCATCCACTTTATCGCAAGGCTGAAATAATCACATGTGCAATTAATGACAAATCGTATTACAGAAATTTTCTGGAGATTTTGTAGGAAATAAAGGAGGTGGGTACAAAGCCTGCTACCTCTGCCTTAGAATGATATGATCGGAAGAAGAGGCTTAAGCTAATGTACAGTGGCTTACTAAGCCAACATTACTTTATTGATTCTCTTACTACCAACAGTGAAGCAATAAACCTCTGAAAGACTCTGAGGCTTATCAGTAAGTCCACAGAAATATAGTTTGTTTAAAGAAGGTGGAGGAGCAGAACATGCTGGGTTCGAACCCATAGATTGTAGGGGCCCTTTCTGTGTGGAGTTTGCATGTTCTTCCCATGTCTGCTTCGGTTTTGTCCCACATTCCAAAAGTATGCAGTTAAGTTAACTGGTGACTCAAAAATGCCCATATGTGTGAATGGTTTCTATCGCTATGTGCAAGCCTTGTGATAGACTGACGATCTGTCCATGGTGTACCCTGTCTCTGGCCCAGTGACGACTGGGAATGGCTCCAGTAACCCTTAACAGGATAAGTGGTATAGATGGACAGAGCAGAACCTTGTCTATCTAAAATTAGACAAAGAGAACTGCAAAGTCATACATCACTAAACTGCATTTAATCTAACTTTGTCTGCTACCACTATCCAAGCCCACTTATTCATGTTGTATTATCACATTATCTTGTTCAAAAGTTTGACTTTTTGGAAAAAAGTTAATTCACTTTATTGCTGACAGTTAGATAAGAAGCTTCAACAATTCTCTCACAACTGCCAACAGCTGGCTAACATAGCTTAGCACAAAGACTAAAAACAGGGAAACAGCTAGTTTGTCTACAAAGGTAATTAAATCCATCTACCAGCACCTGTAAAGCTAATTAACAAATTATAGCTTTGTTGGCATAATCCATATTGATTCTATGGATAGACTTTGATTCTATAGATTACTATTTATAGTGAGGCATATCAATCTTTTCATCCAATTGTTGGCAAGGAAGCAAATAAGCATGTCATTTAATATCTTTCAGCATCAATTACCCCCCCACCCTCAGTAATGTCTAACAGAGAGAGAGTGAGAAACAAATATGTAGCACATCACTTGCTCCCTCAGATTCAGTGAAAAGAATAACAATAAAGAAGACATGGCCGTAATTAAAGAAATGTGTTGTGGAGCTAAGGAGAAGGTGCAGGGAGCAGCTGTTGTGTTGGTGAGTAAAAATTATAATGATGAACATATTTTAGTGAAGACACCTCATAGAACAAGTTTGTGAGATTTGTGAAATCTTCTGTTTTGCTTTTGCTTTTTTTTTCCACACATTGCTCTCTGCCTGCTGTCAGATAATAATAAATGAAACTTACATCTCACATTTCTTTTCTTAGTCTCCACACTACAAACTGTCTTCCTGCTTTCGGCTAAGCTCTGCAGGTCTCCCACCAGCTTCCAACAGGCAGGTGTGATTTGTGGCTGGTCTACATTATCTGGCAGCAGACGGCAATTTCAGGAGGGGCGTCTAAGCGGCTTGGACAGATGTGCTGTAAGGATTAGACCACCCTTGATCCAAACATGACCAATCAAACATCACAATGCTTTACTTCATCTACTTTTCTGGATTATTATCAAGCTTAATATTATATTTGTTAGATACTGACAGCAACTTCAGATAAGCTTTAACAACTGTAAATTGTATTCCCTGGCTGTCACAACACCTCTTCAGAAAACTGCTAATTGGGAAGACTCAACCTATTCTCAGTAGCCAAGGAAGGAAATAAAAAGAAAGATAAAGAAAAGAAGAAAAGTGCGAGACTTCAACGTCCCAGGCACGACTGTCATAGCACAACATACTGCTGCTCCTCTGAGATTTGCTTCTGTAAAAAGCACACACAAAGGCATGCAGGCTCCACAGTCAAGTTTTATCGGAGGTGTGAGAGAAGAGAGAGTTGTCAAGGCCATCAGAAATGTATTCGCAAACCTTATGCACGTTCAAATTAATCTGTGTGAGTAGTCGAACTTTGACGTCAATAGACTCTATTTATGGATGCATCCATATGCAGTGTCAGGGTGAGGTAACTGATATTTTACTATTTAACTGCATGACCTCATCATTATCCAGCTTCTCCGCTTTTACTTTGTTGTGAAAGACTGAAATAAGAAACACGTCACAAATGAGGTACAAGCATCTCACATGGGAGACCATCAGAGTTCAGTGGCTGCTCAGAACATTTTTAATGTGACAGTGTTGAAGATTTTGCTGGCATCAAAGCTACAAATCTGGTCCAAATCTGATGAATTTTACTTCTACAGTCCATACTGCAGTGATACACGGGACCTTCAGTACATGTAACTCTAAACAATAATGTCACAAAGATTTACCCATAGCTGTTTGGTCCTTAATTCAACGAACACTAATCTCATCTGAAATCCAGACAGGAACCATCAGAGACCTGTTAGCTCCAAGTTTTTGTACAAGGCAGAATGAAACAGAATCAGACTTTGAAGTAGCCATTTGCACCTGCAGTAAAAACACCAGTATTTTCTTTCGTATGCAGGAAATGTGCGCAATGTGAGGGGTTTAAAAAGTTAGTATGTAATAAATAGTAGAAAATTCTGATATAAACAAGAATTAAATCTCAAAGAATAGTGAGTCAGATAAGGTTACTGAAGACGTGCTAATCTTTCTCAAATGTTTTATGAATGGTGATGGAAGGTCCAGAAGGGGATACCCTTAAAACACACCGTGAAATATTCCCATTTATTGGCATGGAGTGAATGTTTTCAAACTTTTAATGTGAAATGAAATAATTAAAGACAACATCTCTGAACTCTCCATTCTGAGAGGAGCTGAAACTTTTATGAGCACCATCCAGTTTTTTGAAGCCTGATGCAGGAACCAGAGCCTTCTCTGTGGCACACTTTTCAGACTTCATTAATAAAACATGACATTCACATGGGTGTGCTTAAGCAACAAAAAGAAATACTGTCTGGGTTGTTCTACACTGATTTCAAATAAGTCTTATGTGAAAAAAAAAGGAAAAACTGACAGACAAACAAAGTCATTGCAACTTTGAAACTATGTAAACATGTGAGTGTAAGACCCCAATTAAAGCAAAGTTTCTCAAGGATCTGATCTCATTATTTTTGTAAATTAGAGGCTTAATGATGGTTTAATTGCACTGAATTGCAATGAAAAGCGATTCAGTTCTGTGTTAGATTTCAGGCCCATAGTGGTTTTGATAAAATATGGGTAAGTTATTAATTTTTCTCATTAAAATATCAGCAGCTGTCACACACTGTGAGTCATGCCAGACAAAAACAAGGCTAACATGATGCTAATTCACTGCTGTATAATGGCAATATTACACTGTCGCGGTTTCCATTTATATGTACGATCTGCATGGGTAAAATTAATAAGACTGCATCAACTTTACAATTATCTACATTATATTAAATTACCATTGGTCTGTTTATTTATTTAAATAGGCCATCTCAAAGTGATTTGTGTGGATCCTTCCTGAAAGTTTGATTGTTGCTGATACAGATGAAATGTCTAACATTATATGTTTCATTTTTAGCTAGAAAAAAGTTTGATACAGCAAATTTGCAAGACAAACAAAGTTTTGAGTGAAATTTATTGAATTAGATTTTTAGCTAGTAGCAATGCACCCGGTGTGGTAATATCATTTTGTCTATCTGTCAGTTGGTCCACTGGTCCACTTGGTCAGTTGGTAGACTGATATTGTTTTGCTTTAACTGGATGGATTGTGTTGATGATTGTGTTGACAGATATTTAAAACAAATAGATTCGGAATTTTGCCAGTGCACTTCATCAGACGTTCCTGTTGGATGACCAAATAACTTTGGAAGCCACCTCCCCAAACCTTTCCAACATCACATTAGAGGGGCCTTCCACTATTTCAGTAGTTTTCAAAAACTGACAACCCTGCTGTGATTGGGCAGCTATGCAGAGATGAGAAAGGAGCCATGGTCTGAGCTTCTTTCTCTCTTTTTTCCACTCTTAATTCATCTGATAACATTCATTCTTTAACTATTGACTGTAACACTACTAATCTCCCTATGACATTGTCAGAAAATATGATAAATTATTATATATTTACACTATATCGCATATTTCCCTCTCTTTCACTCATCACTACTTTCAACAAATGTTTTATTTTCTGATGTGGTCGGACACCATTCTATATGATCTACATCTCACTGTGTATGTCCCATCCCAAAACTGCACTTTGCACAATTTACTCTGGCATCATAAAAAACAATCCTATAGAGCCACACATCTGATCTAGAGTTAAACCAGCTTCTTAGAAATTCTGATTCATTTTGTTTTTCCCAAGTAAGAATTGTAATAGTGATAAGGTGATGAGGAGTCTTTTCAAAAAAAGGAGTGTTTTCATGTGAAGAAAGAGCTACAGAACTCCCTGTTTGTTGGTCAGGCTGTGTGGCAGTTGTACAAAGTGGAGTATTTTGACATCAGAGACGTAAATTTCACGTGTGGTTAGATTTAGGCAACAAAAGTGCTTTGTTTATGGGACTGGTTAAATTATAATAAACAGACCTGTCTCTTGCTTCAAATATCACCTTTGCAACTATTACAGTTGTTACTAAAAATACTTGGGAACAATAAATGAATCAGAATTTCTAAGAAACAGACTTAACTCTAGAAAGGATATGTGCCTCTATAAGGAACAGATTATTGTTTTTATGACACCAGAGTGCATTGTGAAAAGTGCAGTTTTCGTTTTTTTTTCTATTTGAAGGGATTTTCTCCACCCTTAACTACCTTTGAGCACCACTGAGTTTCCTACTGTATGTGTCATCTTTTGATTGCCTCTGAGGAGCAAGGAGAAGACCCATCTCATTAAAAATGAATGCATCGGAGGAAAAAAATCAATAGTTACAACAATAGAATATATTTAGTGCAGCTCCTGCAGTGACATCAGGAGCATCTCAGTCAGCAGGGATACGATGAACTCATTAAAATGATTGAAGTTGGTCTTCAAAGAGCTACAGTTCAAATCCCAGGACAGCAGGCTAACATGAATCAGAGCCAGCGTAGTAAGCCGTGACCTTAATTCTTTCATTTAAACATGTTCTTCTTTGATAATGACAATGACAACCGAGATCACCAGGTACAGCACCCAACCCTGGGCTATATTTCATGAACCAAAAGGGCTTCAATTTCCATCTATTGCATTCATTATAGTGAATTATAGGTTATATTCACTCTAAGGTTTCTGTAAAATAATTTCTGTTACATCTTTCCTTTTCGCAATAAGTACAAAAAGTAGAGTGCAGTAGGACGGCTTATATATAGTGTGGTGTAAATATAAGATTTAATTCATTTCTACAGGACGTGTAGGAGAGAGAGATTTATGAGTCAGAGAAAAGAATGACAGACACACAGTAAAGCACACAATGTCAATACATGCCCGGTCTGTAAAAACATAATTCTCATTGCTGAATAACTCAATATCAATAGGAAACACCACCTCAGGTCTTGAAATTTCTTATTAGGAACTTCCTGAAGAACGCTTGCTTGGCACCCAGGCATTGCATACATTTGATTACAGATTAGAATAACAACAAATATCAACACGTTGTAAACAAAGACCTAAAAATCAATGTGAATATAAAGGTTTGCAAAGAGTAAAGTAAGCCCTGATCATCATAATGAGGAAAGTGGTCACATGAACATGTATACAATGAATACACCAAACAGGATTTAAAAATAAAATAGATTAAACATAAGGCTAAGAGCCTACAGCTATGCTCTGTGAGGCTGTATAAGCTAAATGCTGTCACAGTTACAGTAATGTGTGAGATACAAATGAGAAGGTCCAGTATAGCTAATTTAGTGAAAGGCTGTGGTAAACAAAAAGTTTTAAGCCTTGAATTAGAAGAACTGAGAGTTGGATTAAACTTCAAGTTTTTTGTGGGTTTGTTTCAGATATGTGGTTCACAGAAAGTGAAATCTGCTTCTCCATGTTTAGTCTAGACTCTGGGGACAAAAGCAAAGCTGTCCAAGACCATTTAAGAGGCCTGGATGATAATATAGCAGCAGCACTTTCTACATAACCAAAATTATTATTTTAATATCAATTTTCTGACACTCAGCAAGTCTATTTCAAACATTTGAAACCGGAGACAAGCGCTGCAGTGTTCTGTGAAGACTAGCTATAGGATTATGAATAACCTGCAGCTGTCTGAGACCTGTGACCCATGTACAAGGCCAGAGTGCTTTTTCACTTCAGACTGGAGTACAGTTTGGAGTTTTTGTTGACTTCTTGAATACTGTTCATTCCTAAATTAAATGTTGAATGAACATTCAGCTATCGTCCTAACCACTTGACCTCCTAAGGGTTACAGGACTGGTGGAGCCCATCTCAGATGCCATTGGCCAAGAAGCGGGGTACACTTTGAATGGTGGGAGGAAGCCAGAGTTCCCAGAGAGAACGCACACAAACACAGGGAGAACATGCAAACTCCACACAGAAAGGTCCCTGGCCGGCCCATGGATTCGAACCCAGGTCACTGTTGCAGTGAGGTGACAGTGCTAACCACTACACCACTGTGCCGCCTAAATGTAGAGTAGACAGCCATATACATTTGTAGGGATTGTCCGAACTGTCAAAATACAGATAACAAATATCCATGACAGTCATGCACACGCAGCCAACTGTGTCAGCAATGCATACAGCTGTGACAGGATTTCATTATGCTGACATGCTGAAAAATGATAGGATATAAAAATCTTATTTTGCTGTTGTTGTGCTGCAACACAATATCTTAAACACTGATGTACACAAATATTCTTCTTTATGTCCCAAAAGGACAGACTTTCTGAAAAATGACTGAGCATTGTCTGATAATGCATCTGATAACTGTATTCACTATGCATTTTAACTCACTCTTTGTGTTGGGTGAAAAATACCCCAGAATACATTTTGCCACAGTGATAATAACCTCATGTGCAGTTCTGTATCCTTTATGATAAAGTACATATTGTACAGCATGGACAATTCATCTACAGCACAACACCTCTAGAATATTGATATTGAACAGTTTAATTTGTTTAACTGTTCTTTTAATGTAAGACAAAATCACTTGTGTGTGTATTAACACTGTGTTTACAGAGATTAGATGTATCTGGGAATGTAAATTGTCAGCTGAAGCCAAAGTAAAGTGGAAGTTTGAACTCAGGAGACTGTGTTTGCAGCAACCTCCATTGATGGAGATTCTATTCTATTCTCTATCCTAAAATGTGCGTGACTCCCTTTCATCTTTAAAGTTGCATAGGAAACAGAAGAAGACAAGTCAGACTTAATTCAATTACAGAGATGTGCTAGCACCTTCTCTCCACTAGTAGAGCTCTTGTTGGTTAGAAAACAAGAAAGAGGACCAACAAAGATTGTCTCAAAATGAGCTGTAGATGTAATATTAACTTGTCTCTAACTGTCTCGGGTTTACTTGAAGTGCAATTACCTCATACCACACTCTACAAACTAAAGAATGTTTGACTACTGAATATTGTTTGAAGACACATTGATGACATATTTTAAGGCTGGAAATGTCTCTATGAATATGTTGGTCCAGCTTGGTCAAGACTGAAATGTCTCAACAACTACGGCACTGATGGTCATGAAATTTTATACAGACTTACATACTCTCCAGAGCATGTCTCCTAATGACTGAATTTAGATTGAGCCACTAACAGGTAAGAAATGCAGTTTCCAGCTGAAAATCTCAAGAAGAAATCTCAACGTACAAAACATGAAATGGTACAAAATGTCTTCAGGACAGATGAATCCTAATGACTTTGTAACATACATATTTTAATGTTAATTAAAACCACAAGGCTGACATTTTTGTTTCTTTTTTTCTGAAACATATCTGTCAGAACTCTTCTCTTGGGATCCTGCAGAGGAAATAATTTTAAAAAAATAATAATAAGCCCTCAAGTTTTTTTTTAGTAACTGCTTCTGTAGGAACACCTTATGTAAGAAGGAGACATGTTTCTTCAAATCTTGAGAGATTTTAGGACACTATGCTGCAAACAAATCTAAAGTTGTTGTTGTTTTTTTCTATCAGCTAAAACCTTATGGAACACTGTTTTTGATGTCTCAGATATGAATCCAAATGACCAGACTGGGTATGTGAATAACACAGCGTGGTATTTAAGATCAAAAATGCTTTGTTCCTTTGAAAAATCCTAGGACGATCAAACAAATAATCAAGCATTCTAGGGAAAATAAAAATGTAACAAATTACATTGTCTCAGAGAAAACCTGCTTTACACATCCTAACGTTAACTTCTTTGTCGACATTGTTTTACATTAGAAAGCTCTTGTACCACGCTTATGGCCTACTAATATGGCATATCAAAGTAATACAGTTCTCGAAGGAGTGATCATCTACCTCATCTCAGTCATTAAAAGTCAGTAAAAGTAACTTTTAATGGCATGTGCCCTTGTTATTCTACTAGAAATAACTAGGAAATGATTATGTTTTAAAAGCCAATGTTAGAAACCATTCGCTGACATAGAAAATAGAAAGTTTCTCAGTATGCGTTAAATATTTATCTCAAATCAGCTCTTATTATCGACAAGGTTGTGTTTTTTCCTCATAGTTATTACATTCTACAACATATCTCAAAATGTACGAATGGATTTAAATGAAATTAGCTGGATAGGTAGGCTTTAAGCCAGAGAACAATTGATTACATTTTGAATGTGCTCCAGATATTGGATTTCCACCATTAGACAGTTATTGTTTTTAATCCATAACTATGAATTTAAGTCAGATAGAGGCTCCAAATAGGGATATGTTTGCAGGGTCGAAGAACAATTTGACGTCATAGGAATGATGTCTTTGGGTGTAACGGTTGGCGGGCAGGTTTTGGCGGAGCTTTGCTGTATTATAGTTGCTCTCAGTTTGATATGACTAAGCGTGATTTCTCTTGAAGTCTGGGTTTTGGCCAGGTTTGCAGAACTGCAGGACAAGAAAATGATGATCACAGGAGGGGATATGCTTTTAATGCTTTTCATTTTAATGAAGTTTGCTTTCCTTTCTTTATCCCCACCTCCCGGTTCTTTGCAGAAGTACTAATTACCTTACAGGGATTCTTAGGCAGCACAGCACTCCGTGCGATGCTGTCTTAGATATCCATCTATTCTTCTGTTCCTGAGGTAATTAAGGTTTGGAGTCACCTCGGGAGATATTGTGGCTCCTCAAACTAGCTGGCTTTGGCAATCTGTGGCACAGTGTGCAGCAATATATGTAAGATATTGTGTTTGTATGACTGTGTGACTGTGTGTGTGCATGCATGCATTGAGAAGCCAAGTCCTCCTATTTAAAGAGGTGAGTTTGAGGACAGCTTCTGATGTGAAGTGGGTGATGAAATGAAGAGCTTTTTAGAGAGAGTTCAACAACACCCTAAGCCAGAGTGCTAGAGTTAGAGGAAGTGCCTCATGTCCTCCTGAGTGAACCTGTCTGACTTCATTGGTATTGTCTGGGATGACAGAGGCATAATTGTTTAAAGAAAAGGGCTATTTTTGTCTTTATTCTAGTGCTGCCGAAGGAAATTACACTATCTGCAACATGCATTAGCCTATCTTGGGTCATTTTAGGAATGAGTCCTCTACCACTCAAATATTAATACTATAGTGCTATCTGTTGTCAAGCAAATTACCTGGAAAACACAGGTAATGAATACTATTATACAAGTGAATAGCTTCCTTCCCCCTCTTTGTCCAGATATTGTGAGGATAAACATAATACACGCATCAACATTTAGAGAAAATGAAAGTTGAGCATTATGTTATTAGTTATGATAATATCAATGAAGAACAAAATTGATCCGATATATAATTAAGAAAGTAGTTCATCCCAGTTGGCTCCATCACAACCACAACAACAGTTAATTGCTTTGTGCCTGAGACTGGCTCTTCAGGTACTTGGTAATTTGGTCTGACAGCACCCTGTTCTTCTTCCAACATTAGGTGAAACCCCAGTTGGGGCTTTGCTTTTAGATCAGAGCCATTCTTCCTTCTGTCGCAATCAGGGCAAGCACTGAGCTCTGCATAGGTGGTGGAGGGAGCCAATAATCCAGCCAGTCAGTGAGGGAAACCTGATTAACATTTTCATCCTATCTGTGTGTTCGCGTCGATAGGGCTGGTGGTGTAAATGACGAAAGCAAACGTCTTGGTGAGTGTTTGAGTGACAAGAGTGCAACACAAGAATGACACAGTGCAAAGACTCCAGAATACAAAGACCGTAGCCCTGCAGCCCCAAGAGAGATGCTTTGATTTATTTACAAACTGTTGGGCTCTGTGATAAGTAACAGCAGCAGCAGAGTCAAACACTGGTGGTGCATGCACGTGTTGTTGCCAAAATGAAAGCAGCTCAAGAAAGAACCAGAATTCACATCTCTAGCATCTCTCCCTGACAAGAGCCAGCTCATTTGTCCCCCACTATCTTTTCCATTGCCATCAGACGATCATGCTTCCACTGTAGATTAAGGTGATGCCGTACACATATCAGCTTTTCAAAGGTGTGTGTGATTGTTTACATGTTTTGAAGAGATGCTCAGTTTTGATGCCAGTGCTTCTGACAAGTCAGTCAGTGGTAGAAATGCTTTCCTCTGTAAAGTCTTTTGAGTTGTACCATCTTTAGTTTCACAACCTGTTTTAGACTCATCATATTGCTTGTTGTTGTCAGTGATGATGCCTCACTGAAATATTCCAATTTCTTCTCAAGGTGGTCTTTTATTGCTCTGTGGGATTTAAAGCTGAAGCATCAGACTTACATTTTCAACTGAAAATTTTTTTGTTTTATTAACTTCTGCTGCTCATTTGCTCATTTCATTCAAACATTTCAAGGTCATTTGTGGATAGTCTATGTGATGTAAAGCAGAGTTATTTTAGTATACCTGTTACAACAACATACCTGACATGTTCCCTCACATGCTGAGCGATGCCCTGCTGAAGCCAATTTTTGTGATCATGTCACCGCTTTTCTCTGTGACTTAAAGAAGATCCTTCATATATTGGAGCCATGTTTATGCTTGCATTGTCATGAATGTTACAGGGGCCAACACTATTTGCTTTGAAAAAGTCACTGAAAACATTTTTTCAAAAATGGATTAAAGACATTTTGGAATTTGTCTGCATAACATAGTGGGGATGATTCTTTCCATCTCTATTATATGTAATTTACTGTATTGCATGTATTGAAACAACTTATAATATGTACATATTGAAATTAAATAAAAAGCATACACACTTGCAATTGTTATTCTGTGTTCCCCAGTATGTAAACAACACAAAGTATCTGACTGTCACTCTTCACTGAAACAAACTGAAGTATGTTCTGCCTAAATCTGAAGCACGAAACCTCACAGCCCAAAGCTACCAGCCACAAAGTGACATTCTGTGCTTCCAAATGCCCCAAGCTTCTTATTTTCTTGATTTTCCAGATAGCTGGTTCAGCCTGTCTAAAACCAAAATGAGAAAGAGAGCACAAGTGTTTGTGACAGGAGGAGACGCAGGAGGAGATGTGACATCTTTTACTGTCATGATTTTTGTCCTCACTAGATGGCAGTGTAGTGTAGGCATATTCCATGACAAGTTTCATCAGACATGGCATAAATTTAGAAACTTTCTCAGTCCTTCTTGCATTTTTCACTGTGCCCGTGCGTGTTCGTGTGTAGGTATAACAAAAATGAGAAAACTGTCTGAGCTTTGGCAATATGGAGAATGTTTCTGCGCCTCACCATTTGGTTTATTTTAATAACTTGCTGTCATCGTACAGTGACCTCTGACCCTCATGGGTGTGTGCCTTTGGCGCAGGCCGTCCTGTGGGTGTGGTTCAGAGATTGCAGAAGGCGCAGGAAATGGATGTTTTATCAGCCTACACATCAGTGTAGTGGGTGGGAAAAGAGAAACATCTACATTTAACTCATCAGCTGCTGACAACCTAAAATGACGGTGGACATGTCCCATAAAACATCCAGATGTTCTTTAAATTGGTAATATCTGTATTTGTTGAGAGTGTTGAGAGCATAACCATTATAGATGTCATATTACACATAGCAAAGCAAAGCCTTGTTGACATACTTTGAGCTGGAATCTGCAAAGAAGTCTTTGTCTTTCTCATAATTTTGATAATGCCAACTGCACTGAAACCCACCTGTGTTTACCACACATTGTTAGCTGGTTTCCACACATGTTGTTTCATTATTTGTCATCATCGTGCTTGTGTTAACATATACTCAGTCAAAATGCTAACGAACTGCCTAGAGCATGTAATTATCTTGTATTTGTACCTTCTCCACAGCAAATACATGCACTCTTCAGATGCCTGATGTATTCAGGTGGCGTAAAGAGGGAGAGCGGCACATCCTACTCATTCACTGTAAAAGAGAGTACGTGGGAGGAGGTGATAGTGGGCAAGCATTCACTGTGTGCAATGTCCTCCTCGACAGAAAAATTTAGAACATGAGGCATGCTCAATATGCAGAGGAAAAATATGCCAGGCAGGAAATTGCTGCACTATTCCTCTATTTTTGGTTAGATTTTGGACGTCCATATTTATAAAAACATTTAGTATTGATTTCTAACAAGTGCATTAAAACATGTGATTTACATATCTATATGTTGGGGTAGAAGCTTGTCCCTCCCATTTTTTTTGGACCAGTCCAGTTCTATCTGAAAGGTTAAGTCTCCAGAACTTCCTCTGACACATGTTTCCTTGCTTTCCTGTGAGAATAGGCAGTCGCTGTCACAGAGGAGCAGAGGGAGTTCAGGAGATCAGAGGCAAAGCAGCAGTTGCCTCTCCTCTGGGAAACCAGATGACCCTCTTCAAAGTGATAATGTAAACAGCTACGGTATCTAGCAACTGGCGGAACTGTGGGAGTTTGACGTAAAAAGTGAAGAATTCTGCTGCAGGATAAGTCTAAAAGCAATCAACAGTGTAAGTTCCAATCTTTTTACATTTCTATTCATTGAAGTAGACACTTACTGGAGCTAAAATGAATGCAAACAAGTTATGTGTCATGACACACTTTTCTGATCTCTGGGCTTTGAAGCTTTAGAAGACCAAAAGGTTATTTTCAATACACTAATAGCAGATAAAGGAAACTTTATGGTCCATCAGAAAGGAATTTTGCCACAAACTGTGATACTTTTCATGAAGCAGTTTACTTGTTTTTATGAGAAACCTCGGCATGATGTGTTGTATATAGTTTTGGAGTGTGTTCTAGCTAATGTGTGTGCTTTAAGAGCACTTTATAGATTTAACGTTGGAGCAGATCTTTATTACTAAACCGGTCTATATGCAGCTGCACTGTCAGCTCCAGCTGCAGAGGCTTCAAACAGCTGCTTTCAATTAATGTCAGCCTCTCGAAACATTACTTTGAACAAGCATTTGTTGACTTTAGATGTGGGACTGGGGCAGCTCAGGATTTCATAGTATGTGTGACTGGTGATGTGAGTTATAGACATCCATAAAACCAAAAAGGCAGGTCGTGACCCAAACCCTTTCACCCATGCAATGGATTGTTCCTGTTCTCATTTGCACAGTTTTCCTTTTGTGCATTTTATGTTAGATTAAGTTTTACAATGTCATCATCTTGTTACGAAATGGATTTTCTTTTTGTTGAATTATTTTGCTATGCTCTTTAGGATATTTTTCAGTATGTAATACAGGTTTTAGCATACATGTGATGGGTCTGCAGGAAATTGAGATTGCTAAACTGAAAATCAGCACTGCATTTTCCCATAATGTTGGTTTGAACGTTGCAGCATACAAGGGATCTATTAACCAGACCACTACCTCAGCCTTGGTTAAAGTGAACCACACACTAACCACTACATCTCCAATATGGAGACCATCCAAAGACAACCACAGCAGGGAGTACAGCCAACTCCTCCACTTAGGTAAACAATGTCTGTCTCTTTCCACACCACTGCAATATGTGTGTGATTACATACGTGTGTGCGGTTTACACCCAAATACTGTGAAGGCACAGATCCAACTGTAACAATGTAAATTGTTTCAGGTTCAAAGTGTGCTCTGTTGTTGCCACCCACCCTGCTGTGGGAGTGCAGCAGGACCATTTTTAGCAACTTGTGGAGTGATATATTCTGTGTGAAGATATCACAAACAATGGCACTGTTTTGTAGCAGAAAAATAAAGAAAAGTTGTCTTCCCTCTCCAGCCTTCTCCACTAGGCTGATGCTAAAGTAGGTTTAGCTTAATGTAAATGTATATTTTAATGTACAATGTTCCTGGAGAACTACAACTAGGAAGTTGCTGTTTACACTCAGGGAAACTCAGTTTCACCTCACTGTGGCTCAGTAACTTTGAATATTATTTTTGAAAACAATCCACTCTCAGAATTGTGGACATGGTGGATTCTAGGCTTCCTGCTATGATCAGTCATTTAAACTTTCCAAATGTCCATCAAGTTAAATCACACCATTTATAGTCAATATAAACAGAATCATGTAAACTTTAATTATATTGTGTGTCATAGAATGACTAGAGACTATGTTTACACAGATAAATGCCCCAAATCTCAGACATGTGATCTAAAACTTTTTGTGGTCTATGATCACATTTAGCTTTTTTTCTAGATGGACAATCAACAGCAGTATCTAGATGATTACTGTCAAATCAGTTAGAAAGGTTGAAACTATTTGGATATGAAAACAAAAATTAAGCTTCCCAGATCACTGCGCTGTAATACAGTTGTAAACAGTCGCTTACACTTAGGGTTAAGGGTAACTGAGTTAACAAACAAGGTGCCTCACAGTGGTCAAAGAGCAATCATCAGTATTTAGGAAGGGGCTGACACAACTCTGAAAGGGTTATGATCATTATTGCAAAGATGTCTCTAGTTGGAGGGGAACATTTAAATCTTGAAGGAAATCAACACAGAAAGGCCAGCTATGGTTAACGATCCAGTGACCCTTTACCTTGTGCTAATTACAACAATTGAAATCAGCCAAGGAGGCAGAATAACAAGTGCTATATTTGCTCATTTTACAGTACTTTGGTTTCTTTTTCAGGTCACGTGCAGATAGCACCTTCTTCTTGGTGAGAGTGGTTGATATCTGGCACCCATTCACTCTTCGCCTAATTTTGTCCCAGACAAGACACAGCGTAAGTTTTGGTTTCTATGGCAACTATTCTGGTACAAGCAACTAAGTCAACAGTTTTTCTTTTCCCCTAGCCAAAATACAAATTGTATGCTCTGAATGTTAGCAGTTTCAGATTCATTAAAATTAAGATCTAACAAGAAGTCTTCAACTGTGCAGTGCTCCAAGTAACAATTCAGTCAAAGCAGGCTTGAGTCTCTACATTTTTTTGTCTTTCATTCGTGGTACCTGAAAATACAGGCTGAATTTAGACTACTGTCTCCCTCCTGACAGCTTGAACAGCAGACGGGGGATTCAGATTTCAGAGAAAGACACAGATTAATTTTTTTTCTTCTCTTTTTAAGAGAAGAATCCATCATTTAACTAGGAGACATTAAGTATAATAATATCAACCAAGAAAGCCTGATTTGATGTAGTCTGGTATTAACAGAAATCATCTTTAGAATTTACTGAAATGACTCTAAATTACTTGAAAAGGATTATCAGAGAAGCATTATGGGCAATTTGAGACATGAAAACATGAGGTGCTGTTCTCTTTCACATGAAGTTTTCCAAAAATAGCACTTGCTTTGCAACAGCGTTAAAATCACTGACAGGTGAAGCGAATATCAGCGATTATGTTGTTACATTGGCACCTGTCAAAGAGTGGGATATATACAGCCAGTGGCCATGGAGCAGTGGAAAAAGGTGACCTAGTCTGATGCATCGTGTTGTCTTTTACATCATGTGGACGACTAGTGCGTAGTTTACCTGGGGAAGATTTATTGTGGGAAGAAGGCAAGCCAGCAGACACAGTGTGACCCTCTGTCAGTGTTTTCCTGGGAAACTTTCACATCTTCCATGTGGACACTGACACATGACTGAACACTGTTGCAGTCCAAGTACACCCCTTCATGGCAATGGTATTCCCTCATGGGAAATTGTTTATGAATGGTTTGAGAAATCTGACAAATAAGGTGTTGCCTTGGCCTCCAAATTCCCCAATTACCTGTCATGAGAAGCACTACTCAGACTCTGGACATACTTGTATGATTTCTTCACAATTCTTTTTCGTCAAGCATCACACACTCACAGCTTTCACCTGCTTAAAAATCAGCTGTGACTTTTTGTCTTGTCATGAGTAAGTTTCACAAAGAAAGGCAATTCTGATGTTTTGCTTTTCAGGCTGGTTTTGTTTTGCAGTTTCTGCTACACAGTAGGTGGTTTTCAACCAACTTTAAATCTAATGAGATTCTATATTGTCTTGTTGTCCCAGGGTAGTTATTGGAGTGGAGAGAATTTCTGGGAAGTAAACTCACTATAAGGGAGATTTAGAGTCACTATTTAAAGCTATGTTCTAAGTGTCTTCCTTATGATCTGATTATGACTAGCTAATTATCATGTCATTGTATCTTCAACCAAGATTGGTGAGTGTGCATTTGCAGGTTATTTCCAGTGGAGTAGCTCGGCTGTGACAAGACAAAAGTGTGCTTTTATCTGTGGACATCAATACCCTCTGCAGTAATCGGTATGAATGAGATGTCGACTAATAACACCTGACATTTGGCCAATGCTTCCAAGATAGACTACCCTCGCTGAAAAGTTCAAATTGTCAGCAAGAATGTGGGGGCTGGCGAATGGGATGATGTTGTGCATCTGAGTGTGTATGCACAGACATTTAGGTTTGTTTGTATGTGGTTTCGGTGGGAACTCTGCCAAAAACAGGGAGGCAGGGTTTCAGGGTTTGAGGGGTCACACTGCTCTAGAGTGAGAAAGCTCTGCTTTTCATTACATCAACCCATATGTCCACATATCTGCTCAGCCTCCCAGACTCCAGTCTGTTTCCTGGAATTGTTATGTCAGTCCGTGATCCAAGCCTTCGCTGTCTTACTCCTAAAATATAGATATGTGTGTGTGTAAGCGCCTCTGATTGTGTGTGATTAAAAGGCATAATAACTCTGTAGACCAGGGAAAGATCTACAGGATGTCAAGAATGAGGAGGCTGCACCCCTTACAGAAAGGTTTGCCCCTACAGAGAGGAAGTCAGTAATTATAATTAGCTTCTTAGTAATACTTTGTTACTATATTTTGTCCTTTTACACATCGTTGACTGGTTTTAGTAATGAATGTGTTTCATGTTGGATTGTACTGTCTAAAACTTTAAGATGCTAGCTTGGCCAGTTGTCCCTTAAAAAAAAGCTTTCTAACCTCAACCATCACCCTGAACCAGGTTTTGCTGCTGCTGTTTCTTAGGTTAAGGGAGTTTCAATATGTGGAATGTCACGAGATGACACTGTTTTGATTTGGTGCTATATAAATAAAACTGAATTGAATTGAGCCGGATTAAAGAAATTTAAAACAAATACACTCATTAAAAAATAAAACTGAAGCAATGGTACTGCAACAAACACACAGCAACGTTAACTCACAAGGAGCACAGCCCCACAACTCTGCCATATTACCTGGACTGGTAAAAGCCGACTTCTGAGAAAATGAGAGAATCAAGGGTTGCATTGGAGTATATCTGAATTTTGCTACATTTGACACAGAAGAGAGCTGAACCCTTTAGTAGGAAGAATCTGTGCAGCTTTGCATTTGCTTTAATCTTGATCTTGTTTCCAGTTTACAGTAAGAGAAAAGAAATGCGGTGTGTTTCTTTAACTGCTCCATTATCAGGTGATACCACTAGATAATCATTATATGAATATATGTGCTCTAAGAAGCCCAATAAAGCAAACCCATCACATTCAGTGACAGGGATTTCTATCTTAATATAGTATAGGTGATAATTAATCAAATGTATATCCACATAATGCAATTTCTTAAATCATATGTATTGATTTTTATTTTTGACACATGGAAACAATACATGTGTTTGTGAGTGTGAATAAAATCAGAAATAGTACAGTTGTTCCTCTTGGAGTGAACATCTGTGTTTCATTGCTCTCTCTGAACAAACATCCTCTATTTTGTAAAACTTTTTTTTCTCCGGTGGAGGTGTTCACATTTTGAAGAAAGCAGTTTTTCTGGCTTTGAAGATCTCTGTTTTAGTACGGCTCGGCCATTTAGGTTTGATGAAAACCTCTGCGGAGGTGCCGTGGGAACACACGAGGCTCACTTATTTATGAAATGTAATGGCAGGAGTAAATGAATCACACATACAGACAGAGAGAGAAGACTTAAGACAAAAAAATCACACACTCCGCTTCAGATCTTCACCAAGAAGTGCAGCAACTCCACAATGAGTTCCTTCAGGGATATTAAGGACTACAAGAGCTATGAAGCCGTGAAGGAGTATTATGTGTAAACTACAGTTATGAGTCTAAAAAAGCTGAACTGATCCTGAGAGGCCATTCCTTTGTCCCGCTGCATACATAGGGCCTAGTGGGTGGATAAGTCACATGGTCACTTCTCCTTTTTCCCACACAAACACACCCACATCCTCCTCCATGCAGCCACTCTTTTCAACTACTTGTACGCAGCGGCCAGTCTGCTTCGTCTGGATACTGTTGCAGCACCAACTTGCGCCCCGCAAGCTTTTTGTTGTTGTTGTTGTTGCTCAAAATGTATCCGGATCGGGAATAACGCAAGTCTGGTTTATCTTCATCCACGTTTTTTTTTTTTTTTTTTTTTTGGGAGCATCTGTCGGAAGAAATTCCACATACCATCATTCGGAGGCAGTACATCCAAGCGCTGGGCACTTAGTTTCAGGTAATTTCCAACTTCCAGTCGCAGTTTTCCTCGTGGCTTTATTCGTTCGCTTGGTTTTTACGGAGCTCGAGTGTTACTTTCCGTTTTCTAAATGGGTTAAAACTGTAATTTGATGCCATACGTGGGTTGCGTTGTATAATAGGCTGCTGCTGAACCAGCAAGGAAACTTCTTTTATTAGGGAGTCTTGAAACAGTTTCATTTCCAGGCCTAAGTTAATGCAGTCCTGGCTGTGCCTCCTGTATCTCTCCACCCCCACATCCAGGTAACACTGCAGCACCAAATGTGCTAACTGCTATTCAGTCTGGCTAATTTACATGTGGCTTACCTTTGTTTACTGCAGAGGGTCCTTTATAGCTTCAGGCTGGACTGCAGAAGTGGAAAGACTTTCATCTAACGCTTTTTAAGTTGACCTCCATCTGTGTACACAAGACAAAACAGAACTTTTGTGCTAAAGCTCTTCAAGTGATAAAAAAACATCATTGTGATAGAAAAGAAGTTGTTAGAAATGTGAGTGTGTGGGAAGGTAAGATGTTCATATTCATTGCTGTTATTAATCTGTAATTATGTATTTAAAGAAAAATACTTGCATTATGTTCACAGAAGCTCTGACTAATCTTTTCTGTACATCACCAGCGATGCACTTACAAAGCAGTGTCAATCATTTAACAATGTTCTGCTCTCTTTTGTCTCCATCCCAGTAATTACATGAGTCACCATTGCACACATACAGGATTTTTTTTTCTGTAAAAACTGTTGCCTTGACAGCCTGCATGTGAAATAAGCTGTGACGTTTTATGCTCTCTTGCAGATTCCAGAGGACGACTACTAGACCGTGCACTGACAACATGAGTCTGGTGGATGTGAGGCAGACTGCGGGGTCTCTGACCCTGTCCCTGTCCAGCAACGACTCCAAGGAGCGCTACTTTGACCGAGTGGATGATAGTGACCCCGAGTACCTCCGCAGCAGGAACATGTCACCGGACCTGAGACAGGATTTCAACATGATGGAGCAGAAGAAGAGGGTCACCCAGATTCTGCAGAGCCCAGTATGTAGCCTGAAGCTTCATATAGGTGCCCTCCTACACACAAGCTCTCACTGAGTATGAGTAATGGATTGTGATTTTAAAGCCAGGGAGGCATGCTGTATATTCTCTTAAGACTGATTGAAATGCATTCAATGGGATGCGTGTTCCTTGTTTATGTGAAGGTCATTGTATACCATTCCATACAGTTTTTAGATGTGAGTTTACTGTGTAAAATATTGTCACTGCCTTAGCTAAACTGCAGCTACAGTGGGATTTTCTACTATCACATTATTTTCAGAATTAAAGATATTAAAATCGATTTTACTGAAGCTATTTTTCAAGGAAACATGCCAAATAATATTTGGTTTGTCAAATGTGAGTATTTGCAAGCTTTCTTATTGCATGTTTGTAATATTTAACTTACATCAAAATAACAGGATTATGGAAAAAATAACAGAATCACTTGTCAGTATAAAGCAACAAAATTCAACAGCAGAATCAAATGCAGCTTCTAAAACGATAGAGTTGAATCAGCACTTTGCCTCAATAAAAACTGAACATCTGAACCCTCACGAAGATTCAGCAGGTAGGTGTTGTATTAGACAGCATCGGTTTGTATGAATGTAAGTGTGTATAATAGATATTATCTGAGTATATTATATACCATAAGGTATAAATCGAGCAGTGCAGTCCTGTTAGATGAACAAGGAGGTGCAGTAAACACATGCCAATGAAGTGTATGGAAATAAGACGAGCCCACACTCATCTGTGATTGCATAACAGGGCCAACAAGTAGAACTCATCTCATCACCATGGGAACCGTGGTGGGATGATGCAGAATGCTGGAGCTTAGCTGCAGCACACTGGAAATAGTGCTGTTTCAAGATTCACAGGCTTCTGTCGAAGGCAAAAAGTGATAATCAGATTTAACGTGATCTCCCCGGTTTACCAGTCAAACCTCTTTTCACAGACAAACAAAGAAGTTTTTAGTGTCATGATTTGTGTACAGTTCTGTTAAGGAAGGTTTGAAAGCCTGCTGAGGAAGTGTTGGAATGAGGTCAGGTTTAGTTTCATGTAGTGTATAGGGAAGTTGTCAGGTTAAAGAAGTTTTACAGTGATGTTCGTGTTTCTTCTCCTCTCAATCATCACACATTTAACACACACTTCACATTTCTCCTTTTTTATTTGCTACAGGTGTTTAAAGATGAGTTGGAAGGCCTGATTCAGGACCAGCTGACAAAGGGCAACAATCCTACAGGTCTGCTGGCTCTGAGACAGATTGCTGACCTGGTCATGGCCAGCACACTGGGAGGAGCTGGCCCCTTGACTTCACCCATCAGTGAGTGGCACTGTGTTGTAGAGTTCCTGTTCATGAATGTCTCCATCTATTTCCCTCCAGGCCTGATTGTCATTCACTGCGTATTTGCTGTCTGTGTGCATTATGCAGGTTGAATATCTTCTTTGTCAGAGACTGAATTCTTAGACACTTGTGACCCTAAACAACCCTTAAACAGCATAAAAGACGAATCGTTATTGACAGCGTTCTTGATTGTCAGTTTTCTACTAAGCAGCCCTCATGACCGGTCTTGATAATGAATTACAGCAGTTTGCAATGCTAATTATGTTAGCGTAACCTTCTAGCCATGTTTTTCTGGGGAGATACCAACATATTTTTAAAGGTTTGACTAGGAAATAGCTGCTCTTTAAAGACACGGTAAAAGCTAGTGTCCTGTATCTTTGTGTGCTCTATTTATGCCCTAATATGGAATTACAGTCCCAAAATATCCTTTGGTATTTTGTTGAGACTTCTGAGAAAGGACTTTTTGAGCATCAGCTTAAAAAGGCCAGTCCCTGGGGTTGTTTTACTTTATATGTTGTGGGGGCAAATAAACTTACTGATAATGTTTTGTTTTTTTCTTGAAGGTTTTGGGATGGTGACTCCAGTCAATGACTTGTATGGCATTGAGTCTCCTTCCTTTGCAAAAGGGGAGAAACAGAGTCGCTGCAGGCTTGCCAGCGTCTACAGGCTTGTTGACCTCTTCAGCTGGGCTCGTTTTACAAGCTCCTACATTACTGTGAGTACAAGTTCACAATCACGCTCCAGTGCACTCCTGCTTATGTATGCAGCACAAGGTTCATGCACCTTTATGTGATGCTGTATTCTTTGGCTCCTGGAAGGTTTATAGGGGAATACCTCTTTATTTTAGAAACCATATATTATTTATCGTTCAGAAAAGTCAGATTTGTGAATATGGTGATACACCAGGCATTCACACTGAAATGATGTAACGAACACTTGAGATGTCAACATGTAAAGCTCAGATTTTCCCCAAAGACAAAGCCTAATAAAACTGAGTTTTATCACTGATTTTTTAGTTTTCAGAGTGTAGAGAGTTTTCCTCTCTGGTTCTGAGTTTCCTGTACCCTTGAATTGATAAAATGGGTCTACTTCCTAACCTAACTTAAAAAAAAAACTTTTTAAAGTGTAGAAATTTGGTCTCCTCTGCTGTCTCTTTGCTTTTTAGCTGTTTTTTTTACCCTGACCCTGATTAGACACAGTTCTAGCATAACTTATGTTTCTGAATGTTGATATTTACTCATGTTAGTCATGTTAATAATGTTATAAATCCTGTTTTTTAATAATATCTTCATTATGTCTCAGGTACGTGTCAATAAAGAACAGGACCATATTCTTATTAGTCCACGAGGTTTGTCTTTCCATGAGCTGACGGCAGCAAATTTGGTAAGCGCAGTGGCTGTTTGTATTGTTATTTTCTAATTATTATTAACAATGCATCATTATACTGTTGAGTACTACTATGTGTATCATATGTGTATTGGGCAAACCTTAACACAATTTTAGTTTTTTTGTGAAATTTGCAATTTCACAAAAAATGTAGTGAGACATTTTTGAGACTTGATGTTATTGGTAAATGGCCAGCCGTCTGTAGCTGCCATGTCGTCCTCACTTACATTACATATGTCTCATTTGTCTCCAAACATGACTACTGAGTGTTAAGTCCCACTGAAAACCTCTGTATTAGAAGGACATATTAATTGGCGAATGCTCAGATCCCAGCTGGAGTTTTTACTCTATTTTGCTTCATTAAATGGAAGAAAGCTTGAAAGGTAAACCAACAAAGTCTATACAGAAAATGCTAATTATACAAAAGCAGCAGTAGCATCACCTACAAAGCAGTGTTTAGTGTATGTGCATCTAGCAGCTGCAAAAAAAAACTTAGCACCACTACTTGCACGTTCTGCACTGCACAGCTGACTGACTGACTGGTATGAAAATGAAGGGCACACTACCACACAGCAACAAATGCACAGTGACATTTTCTGTTTAGCAATCTAACATAGGCTGTGCCCGAGTGCAGCAGCTGAACAATTCTTTTGGGAGAAGTAGACCAATCAGCCTCTCCCTAACCTACCTAATTTCTTTGGCAAAGACCATGAAAGCATAATCACTACCAAACCTGAGTTAAACAAAGTGACTGTTACAAATCACATGTAACACATTAATACTGTTTAGCAGCCTACTTCATATTCTGCCATAATACCTGCACATTTTACATTAATTACTTAGAATGGTCAACTAAAGTCCATGTGATCAGGATATAAAAAGCTATTTCAATTCATTTGTTTGTGCACATAAAGTAAAAAGTAAAGCAGTTTTGAGACTTTGCATATTAAACTTTTAACCTTTGTTAGTGCTTAAGACAAATGTGCTTCTGTGTGTCACTGTTCCTCAAGCTATCACAATTTTCTTTTCTTTGTTTTGCTTGCACAAATACATCAGTCAGCTGGACATTATTATGGCGCTGAGACCTATTCATAAAAATGCTAAGTTCAATTTCTCATAAACTGTGTGAGTAGCAATTTCCCAGCCCAAATGTGCACAAGTGATGCACAGGTGGAAAACGGTTTTATTACTATCCCGATCATATGGAGTGCAGGTAAGGTGCAACTTTTGCATCTTGTGTTGTGTAGCTACACTTGTTTTGTCAGTCAGATTGTAAAAAGTAGCTCTGCTGCCTTGCTAGAAGACTGCTGACTAGCAAGCAAATCTAGAAGTAAACAATGCAGATTCCAAAATATAGGGAGAGCCAAAAGAAAGAGAACTACAGTCAGCAAATTTGAGAACTCTCAAGAAGCCAAACACTTAAGAAACGAATGACCGTCAACAGGGTCAGTCATCGTGTTTTTTAATTTCATAAAGGTTTCATAGTTAAAATTATAGTTTATGTATCTCTTTCCATCCGCCTATCATACAACAGCAACAACTAATTCTCCTAAGTATCCCTCACTAGACTTACTTTGCTGTTTTTGTTGACCATGTTTAGGTGAAGGTAAACATGATTGGTGATGTGGTGGACCAGGGTTCTACTGATCTGGGCATCGACCATTTTGGATTTGCTCCTCATGCAGCCATTTATTCCATGCGCCCTGATGTGAGATGTATTATCCACATACATACCCCTGCTACAGCAGCTGTAAGTATGCTCCAGGCAAATATTCAGTGAGCTTCATCTTAATCAAAGCTGTTGCTAAGTGTTTATTTTGCATCAGAGCAAAAAAACCTCCCTACACGCGATTAGTTAGTTTATATAGAGACATCCTGTGACATGCTATTTCTTTTGAAGCTTGGCTGTAAAAATGCTCAGGACACTACTCTGTAAAGTTTAATTTGTGCCTGACCGCAAAGAATGTGTCTCTATTTAAATGTTGGTGCGTCACAGTCTCAGTTGCTTTTATCCCATGTTAACAGGTGTCCTCGATGAAATGTGGAATCCTGCCCATTTCCCAAGACTCTTTGCTTCTGGGAGATGTGAGCTGCTTTGGTTACCATGGCAGCCTGGATAATAAAGAGGAGAAGGTGGAGTTTCAGAAAGCGCTGGGCCCTACTGCCAAGGTACTGTCAAACCAAGGGACTCCATTAGCGAGGGGGTTACTTTCACATGGGAGACATAAATGCTGGTCGTAAAAAAGTCATCAGTTATTATATTATACTTTATATTATATTGTAGCCAGTAAATATATGATGCCATTTGGCTAGTAAATGAAAATAATTTAGTATATGTCCACAGAAGTTAAGTGTCACACAAAAGCATTATTACCAAACCATTTATAATTGTAGGCATTTTGTCACATGCATTAAGGAAACAGAATATTAGACACAACTTCTAAAGGAACAGTTTGACATTTTAGCAAATACACTTACTCGCTTTGTTGGTGAATTTTAAATGTTAGATCATAAAATTAGAACCACCTCTGACAAAGTGACAGGAGATTTTTGCTTTAAATCTACACTCATGTTATGTCACGACAAGTGTGTGGATATGGAAGCATTTGCTAATTAATGCAAATGCTAATGAATGAATGCACATTAGCACATCCAGCTATGCTAGTGACTCATCTGAACTGGATTAATTTTGTGTTTCATGTGTTTTTCAGGTGATGATTCTGCGCAACCATGGTCTGCTTGCTTTGGGAGAAACAGTAGAAGAGGCCTTTCACTACATGTACCACTCTCAGCAAGCATGTGAAATACAGGTATAAAAAGCTTAATATTTATTTTTAATACTACCCTTAGCCCATAATGAAATGCAATTACACCATTAAGGTCAAAGCAATTTGTTAACTGGTCTTGTTATACCAGGGGTCGAAAGCCAGAGCTCTTTCATCCTCTGCTGGCTCCCAGTGGCTTTGAAAAAAAGTTTTTGTTTATTTATTTTTAACTATTTATATAGTTATAGTATTATTTTAGCTATTAAGGAATAGATAAAATGTGTAATATTTTGTAGATCAACATTTGCATCACAGCAGTGTAGTGGTTGTAACCTGCGCGTGTCACCTGTCGACGCCCAGGCAAGTGACTTGTTTTAACTTTTTAACCAGTGGTAAGCTAACATGGATAAATCCAAAAAAAGAGAAAAGATTCTGAAGAAAATAGAACATTAAATGTTTAATGGAAAGATTAATTTGCCAAAACGGGGGGAGGACATCTGTGAGGCTGTGTTAGAATGAACTGACACCACCTACTTCGTGTCAGTGGCTACTGATGAGGCACCAAGTAGGACAGAAGCACAGACGGGTTACAAATAGAAATAAAATTACAGTTGTTATATGTTTGTAGTTCCTTCATTTCATAAATTTAAATTATAGCCCCACAGTCTCATAAAAATTATGTCCACATACAACTAAACTGCATTCAGAAATGCGTTTTCTTAGTGACCGAATTACATAATGATAATATGTTTACAATAAGCATAAATGACAAGTCGCAAATCGATCATACTGAACATATGAATGAAATGTTACAGGCAACATATTTTTGTCCTCCAAACTGTACGATCTACATACATTCATTAGTGTAATGAAAGTATATATATGCAGTATTTTTTCCATTTTGCGGCTGGTTTTGCGGCTCAAGGTGGGTTTTATTTGGTGGGAAACGGGCCCAAATGGCTTTTTCAGTAATGAAGGTTGCCGACCCCTGTGTTATACTTTTCTACACATTTCTAAGTTAATTTTATGTCTATTAAACATGTAATTCATGTGTAGAAATAGTTTTCCTTTCTTTTGCAAAGCAGAATGCAGTTTATCTGAACAAAGCAAAGTCAAATATGTGCTAGAGAGCACAGTTCAGTCAGAGCTGATGGGGATCCCTGCAGTGTTTCTCAGACACTCCTGTTGCTTTGTGTCAATGAGGCAGTTTGAGTGTTTTTCATTTTCTCCTGATAATGGATACTGTATCTTGGAAGGGAAAATATGTTTAATGTTCTGAAATGTATGACCTTTTTTAAATTGTGATTTTAATGAATTTTTGCAATACAATTGCCATTAAATTTGCACAAAATCTTAATTTGGCTTGTAACGCCAAACAAATTGTATAAGTAGAATAATTTTGTTTCCTCATGTAGGTAAACACTCTGAGGTGTTCAGGCACTGCGGACAACCTTGTGCTGCTGGACAGGGAGAAGTTTAAACCCTTGACCCAGGGAGTGGCCGCTGCCGGGGTGGTGATAGACAACGAGGTCAAATGGAAAGTGGGTGAAGCAGAGTTTGAGTCCCTTATGAGGATGCTGGACAACCTGGTGAGTGAACCCTGGCCTGTGCCTTTGTGTTTCCTGTCTCAGATGCTTCCTAGGGAAGTGTTTGATTAGACAACACAATGAATCTAGGTCTGAAAATGATTTGTGTAATTGAATATGTTATGTTAGTGCTGTCTGTGTGAACATCTTTTCACTCCAATTATAAATACTGATGAAATTATTGTGCGAACAGCACAGTGATCTATTATTTGTGGCTAACAGGCTGTCCACTGGTCTTGTTGCGCCCTCAAAATTTCTGTGCTGTGCTGCATTTCTGTCAATTTAAACCCTCCAACTGTAACCACACTGCTAATGACCACAGTCTGACATGTGCTCCGTTTGCTCTAGTGTGTTACTCGCTAACAACTGTGGCTGGAGTGGGCTGCAGCTGTGTTAGCTCTGTGTGATCAGAGCCCGCCCAGCCTCTCAATCATAGCTTCCAGATGGTGAGGCATGCTGTGGGCAGTTAGAGCAACACAGACCACACATGCACTTAGTATAAGGACACTAGTGAACTCAATTGGGGAAACAGAATTTGGTGTTTTCTCAAAGACCCTTGTATATGGCACTGGGTGCAAATGCCAGTACACTTACTGCAGCAGGAGGGCTGTTATTTCATGCCAGAAGGAGGAGTAATTAAATTATGAGTGAAAACCTAAACAAAGACAACAAGAGCCCTGGCTGCACTAAATGTCACAGCTAATAAGGCAGGAGAAAGAAGGTGGTTTAGGACTGGCCCTGTACAGTTTTACAGCAACAGAAATGAGAAAGACATGTTGTGTTACTTTCCTAAATCAAACAAAGACACATGAATCTCTTCTATAAACAGTTTCTGCTTTCATTAAAATCTTTTCCCACCCACCTATATTGCATCATGAAAAATCAACAGTCACAAAATAATAACTTTCGTGTAGTGTGGATACATTTATTTAAAAACTATGTTCATGAAATGAATCAAACCCAAATATATCATAGCTGGAGGTTTGTGCACATGGTAAACTTAAGTCCCAGAATCTTTTCCTGAAAGGTTAATTATTTCTACAGACAATTATCATGCACATTTTTAGCACAGGTTTGTGCTAAAAAGTTGTTTGAATGCCTTGACTATATTGTGGAAGAGATTTATTTTGGTAGCAAACTTGTCATAAAACGTCAATTCTGATTTTGATTGTAGTGTTGCACTGTTGGCTTCAAGATCACATCAGTAGTTTTCTAGTTGCGTCTCTGAGTCTTTGATGTATTGTTAACAAGACACAAGTTTTATCTTTTCCCTCTGAAACTGGGCACGTCGGCAAAAGTGCTGTTTGTATATACAGCGTTGTTTAAATATTTAACAGCATTGTGTAAGTGGATCTTGGGTGGCCTATGCATCATTTGAATTTTGTATTTTTTCCATTGTGAGGGAATGCTAAAGAACACGGAAAAATGTTGCAAATAACTTCTGACAAAGGATGAATGATCAGTAAGTATGGTAGAATGATGTTTCCTCTTTTTCTGACCTTGTAGGGATACAGAACAGGCTACTCTTACAGAAACCCCATTGTCCGTGACAAACCCCGCTCTAAGAACGACGTGGAGATCCCTGCAACGGTGTCTGCTGTGCCATCAGAGGACAGCGAGCTGGGTCTGCGTAGCCCCTTCAAGTTTATGGTGCAGAAACAACAGAGAGAAAGGACTCGGTGGCTCAATTCACCCAACAGCTATTTGAGGGTCAATGTTCCTGAACAGTCACCCAGCGGGGATGTCAGCCCCAGGACCAAAACCATGGTGCGTTGATTTTGATGTCAAACTGTAACAAGAAATTTAAACCCTCTGGTTTCTGAAAGAACCTGTGAGCTTGGCAGGAGCTCTTCCTTTGTGTTTGTCTGCCATCTTGTGGCAAGCTAGAGAAATGTTTTAAATGATAATAATGATTTTTTTAAATTTTTTATTAACCTGTATTTTATTCTCTCAGTGGATGAAGTCTTCACAGCCAGGCAACAGTGTTGGCACCCCAATAAAGATTGAGGACCCCAATCAGTTTGTCCCACTGAACACTGATCCCACAGAGGTTTTAGATAAGAGGAACCAGGTCAGCTGAAAACATCATCACACTTTTCATCCAAAGAGATGCCTATGATATTGTATGTAACATCAAAGATTCCTGAATTTGGGTTACGGTTTTGTTTATTATAAATTTTTTTTTAGATCAAAGAACAGCATCGAGGTGACCAGATGACTCCAGGACCAAAATCTCAGTTACTAGCAGGCATTGTTGTTGACACAGTACCAGGACCAGTGAGTATATTAACCATTAATATGAAAAGTTAAAACATCAAAGATGCAATCACATTCTGCATGAAACAGAAATTATCACTGTATTTTGCAGTTACAGAAACATTTTAGCTCCCTCTGTGTTCAACAATATAAAATACCGTGTGTCTACCAACCAAAAGCAAACCATACATCCATCAGCATATATCATCAAGTGATCATGATGTCTTTCTATGTTCTCCTCTCTATCAGGCTTTTATCATTGAGGACGAGGAGCAGACTCGCTCTCTTCCACCCAACCCGTTCAATGAGCTTACAGAGAAGGTGCTGGAGGAATACAAGACCATGGTAGAAAGAAAGCAGCAAGGCCAAGAAGGTACTTTGCTATTCTTCATATATCGTTTTAAACTTAAGCATTGCAAAGCCATACAGTGCCCGATTGCTCTTTAGAGGCAGAGAAACCTCTACTTACTTTAATCCCAGCTGGGCTCACATGGGCTCATATCTGACATCATACTGTGTAAATTATGAGTGCATAGTGTTTTGAGGTTAAGGTCATAAAAGAAATTGAACACAGAGAGAGAACTAATCTCAGGGGCTACCAGCGATCTCTGATTTCAACATGAGAGGCCTACAGAGAAACAGTCAAAATGATAGTGTAGAATCCATTCAATGCAGATAAGTTTGTTGACTTTTTAATTAACTGTTATTATCACATGAGTTGCAGTGACAGTATAGGTCTGCTAGCTTACATATTATAGTTGTATATATTCCACAACTTTGCTCTAAGTATTGCTGCCAGGCCATGATATCCAGGCAGTTAATTAGTTCAGCTACAGTATTTGGATCATGCCTGGAGGAAATTCTGGAACTGCAGTCACAGAAACGAAAGCCCTTGCTGCAAAAATGCCATCGTGACGAAAATGTCAGTCCACTTTTACTCTGAGTTGTGAAGTTAGCTCACAGGAATGGTGAGAGATGAGCTGCAAAGACATCAGTCTTGTCAAACTACTCATATCTTGGATATGATTGTAGACAAGTAAAAAAAAGTGTGTGCACAAGTAAAACATTTCTACAGCTCAGTGTCATCTTTTTTTTTTTACTGACACAAAAATGTGTGAACATAGCAGCTTATAGATATTAATGAAAAGTAGCAGAGTTGTCAAGTCTTTGAATGGAATTTCTCAACTACTATCATAATGACTGCCATTAAAATTTAGTACAGAGTACAAGCCCTGAGGATTAATCCCAGTAACTCTGTTAATCTTGTGACAAATTCACTAGCTCCTCTATGAGGTAACCGCTTTAGCTTTTCATCTATGATCAAATACCTGCCTAATAGTGACATTTGCATCAGCCTCAGCCTTGGTGCTAATAAGACGTTAACGTTAAACTAAGCTGGTGAAAACGGTGAACCTTTTACCTGTTATCACTGTCATTGAGAACATATTAGTCTTCTGATGTTACCGTTACTGTAGCTAAAAGCCCTGCTGTGCCATAAAAAATGCACAAAAATTTAATTAATTAAAACAATATAATTTGCTGTTACATAAAAGCATTCATCTATTAAGACTCATTGATAAATTTTATTCTCTTACAGAAGATGACGATGCCACTGATGCAGATGAGATGACCACATTTGATGGCTCTACTATCTCCCTCTCCCTCTCTCCCATAATGACGCCAGCTAAACAAGGTAATTAGCTGGCGAATATGAATTAAATGTATTAGCTGGTAGAAGTAGCTGATTGTTTGTTTCTGAGTTTGTGTCCCTCTGGTATAATCTGTAAAAGGACAAGAATTGCATCAAATGGATAATTTAATGTGTCTTGATCTATGTGCACATCTTATTCACATCCCTTGTCACTGACTTGGTTTCATCTGTTGATAGACGCAATACCCAATGGGAAAGACCACTTGGCAGAGATAGAGGAGGATCTGAGCATCGAGGTATCCAAGCTCAGCATTAACACTTTGGAAACAGTGGAAATCTCTATAACGAAAGAGAAGACGGGGGAGGCTCAGACCCCAGAGAGCCAAACCAAATCCCCCAAGAAAAAGAAAAAGAAGTTCCGCACACCTTCATTCTTGAAAAAGAGCAAGAAAAAGAAGGAGGATAAGGAAAAAACAGAAGCATGAGCGAACCCACTGTAAAAAAACAATGAATGTTTGTTAGGTAAACATCTGAATTGCCTTTTTAATTTTCAGCTTGTTGAAAGGAAGTAAAATGAGAGAAACGACTATCATTTAGTCACATAGTCTCAGAGGACGGTGTTGTTGTAACACATACTGCACATTCACAGCTATTATATCATGTGAATGTTTTCCAAGATGTGACAGCAGATGGTAATATAGATTTTATCCCTATGAGAATCTGTGATTGACCATTCCTGAGGGCTAAATAAAACGAAACAGATGAAAAATGAATGCAAACAGCATAGCTGTGGTTCTTATTACCCATATTTTAATGGGGATAAAAATGGATATCGTAGGACAAAAGGTTTTGAAGTTCATTATTACATCAGATTGGGCCTGATATATATTTTTTAAGTTTTTATTTTCTTTTTGCACAAGTTCCTTATTGAATGTATACTGAAAGCTATAAGACAATTATTACATGTTTAAAAATGTAAAAATTTAATAACCACACTATCAGTGTAACAGTGGCTGAACATACTAAGATCATACAACGATTAGCTTTATAATTAGTATGATTTGTATTTGAATAGTCAGATTCATAGTTATACTATCTTGTAATAATATATGTTTGTTTATATTATAGGTATTACAATATAGTGTTTGATAGTTAAATAAATGATTTGATAGTCTTTACATATGACCGTTTCCTACTAACTAATACTAAACATGCTGTGATTGATAATACAGTAATAATTCATGCTGTTTTCACATTTATATCAGTGGTATTGTTTCCATGGTTGCTGCTTTTTTGAAATTGTGACAAGGAATTGACTGTAACTAACAGAAAGTGTTCAGCGAAGTGGTGATTCTTGCATAAATGATGTATGGGAGTGGCAGCGTTTGATTCTTACATAACAGACAGCAACATTGTTTGGATGTTGACAATGAAATGCCATGTCTGAATCATAGAAAGTTGAATGTGATGGGTGTTTTGATTGATTTCAGTCAGTTGATGGCAGTATGGTGACGCTGTTCTTCGTAGCCACTGTTAGAGTTTGATATAGAGCATATTAGAGGATCATATATCCCAGTCAATAATGTGAATGATTTGTTTTGACCCAAAGGGAGTGAACTGTTTGCCTTTGTAAATTGTTTTTGTGAAGCTCTTTTGTTACACCTAAACCAAATGTTAAAACATTAAACATAGAAATGTGACAGTATAATCTGATAACAATACTTTAACACTACTTTTATCATATTTTTTATCCACCTTGATTAAGCTCCTTACTTACTGAACTGAACTTTATGTGAAGCGCGTTGTGTTTACAAGTTGTATTACTTACATAATTTTTGTGCTGAGGGCTTGTGTTTCATCTTTTGTTTACATTGCTATTTGTGTGACCTGGGTTTTTTCCATGGTGCTTTACATTACAGCCTTCCTCTCGAATAATAATAAAAGCTAGGATATGTTTCAGTAACTGTTTTATTGCTCTGTTGCTCACTGGTCAAAATATATTTTGTGTTACTGCTTCCTAATTTCATATGAGCATGTTTCCATGTCATTCCTGTGTAATGAGAAAGTTTCAGCTGATTATATCTATTTCCAACAGAGTAACACCTCAAATATAAAATAAAACTTTCTAGACAATCACTTACACAGCTTCTAGACTGCCGCATTTTTTTTAAGCAGCCTCCGCCTAAAACAATGTCTGCACAGACTGTGAAGCTGTATAATCAGTCCTCAGCCATGATATTAATGGGCATTGTCATGGTAATCCATTGACAGGGGGCTGTGAAGACAAAGGGGATTTGGTGTCTCCAACAGGTGTTCATGTCAGGAACTACACCACCCCCATCTTACTCACACCTCTCCAATGAGATGACATAAGGTCAAAGATAGTGCAGGTTATTGCATATGAAAAAATGGACGGTATTTTTAAAGTAAGACTTATTGGTGAAGATTCAGTTTTTTTAAAGTTGTGCCAAATGTTACTTTTAAATGGTTTTCTGTACAAATTGAATAATTGAAGGGGTTTTCTCAGCGTAAAAAGGGCATGACAGTTCCATACAATGTGTGGATGAGAAGGCTTAGCGCTGAGCTCTTCCACATCCTGACAGCACTAAGGAGCAGGTGACACACGTCTGGCCTGCTGCTGTGACCTCAGGGCAAAGTGCAGCTATTGTTTTGAAACAGCAGGACACTACTGCTGCACAATGCTTCATCTGATACCGTCATCTTAACAGACCACCAGCACGGGTGAGGATAGCTAAAGATAGCTAGCTAGCTAAAAAGACCTTACACTCACTGCTGGGTGAAACTAGCACTGGATGTTTGGCTCACTCTTTCGCAAACGCACACACACCACCACTGTGTGACTGTGCCTTCTCTGTGACAGCCGAGCCACTGGTGTAATCCTCAGGCTTTTCAGATTACTACAGTTGGGGTCACATTCTACACCAACCTACAGCGGGTCAGCTTTCCACGCACAGTCAGTCAGCTGAGTCTTATAGCAAAGATGAGCCTTTTCCTGAGAGGTGCTGTCAGATTCCATCCCCCACTGGACTCTCTGTCCATGTCTGACTTCATTTATCTGTCCTTTTGACACATGAATGGCACTAGTTTACGCCAACATGAGTCATAATTACATGGAAAATGCTTACTGAAATATTTGAATTCCATTAATTCACCATATTTAAAAAATAAACCTGTATTTGTGAAGTGGTTTTACGAGGCATCTTTGCATCTGTTCATGGCTACAGCCTGCTAAAGTATTTCAGTGACCAGATCAGGACGGTCTGTGTGCGTCAGGCCTTGCCAGGCAGCTGAAATAGACTCCATGGGAGGGTGTACTCTCTCACAGGCGTCCGTTACAGGGCTGGCCACATCTGCAGTGGGCCAGCCATCTGCACCCATTGTCTCAGAGGCACAACACAGCTCTGCACGCATGGCTGGCCTTGTAAAGGCAGGCCCTTCCCGTCTGTCCTCCTCCATCAGTCACAGTGTGGGGAAAAATGACTTCTTAATCCGTCAAAAGGACAACAGAAGTTGACCATCAAGCGAGAATCCAATTCAATTTCAAGGGTATTTTTTTTTACAATGGGATGACTTTGAAGTTTAGTAAATTATGGTCACTTTCACCTTTATTTCTATTGTCTGCTGAATTTACCCCTTAAGGTGTGGGTGCTGCTTTAAACTTTAAACTAGTTTACTAATTTCTTATTGTTGTTTCCATGCATTTTCTCTCTCAATCTCAAAGGGCCTCTAAAATCACAGGAATGCATTGCATTGCACACACCGAGGTAGAAATAAAAAACAATACTAAGTTAAGGAATATATAAAGTATATATAAACTAGTATACTAAATGGTTCCTCAAAGTACCATATAACATGCTAAAAACTATAAAAACATTAAACTGTTTGCCTTGTCTCAATGTAAAAATGTGAAGAGGCGGTAATGGCAGATCATAAATACATGCATAGGAGTAATATTATTGTGCCTTAAACATTAATGCATTACTGTCTGGGGCCCCTCTAGCAGCACTGATGCTCCAGTGATTACATTTTAATAAATAAGACCAACCCTGGCAGCTGTCCCTGATATTTAGGTTGCACTATTGATTAGAGCTGATATTGTCTCCTACCATGTGGTCTTAATGCTTTTCACTTTTTAAAGTCTGTTCACACTCATTTACACATAACTGTAACATGCAGCTCACACTTTTCAGAATTATTCTGTTTATGTCAACTAGAGTAAAGCAACATTGTTACAAATAAAGCCTGGCTTTATTTCAGAATGTCACTGGACATAAGTGTGTTATTTGTTACTCTCCTTCAGTATTGATAATGAGGATTTATTATGGCACAGTTGACAATGAATGCAATGTGCATGCGTTAGTGGGAGGGATTATCCATCAAGTAGGGCAAGTGGCTGAGGCTAAGGACTGCAATTCCATCCAGCCTAGTTCATTTCAGTCATCCGCTCAGTGCACACACTGGACAAGGAAAGCAATTTAGCCTCTGCTTATTTGTCAAAGCCCCCCAAAAAGGCTGAAGTGAAAATGGTAAAGTATATGCGACAGCACAGCGAGCTGAAACCCGAGGAGGTTCTGTCGGAGTCTGATGCGTCCATGGACCAGCAGGATTTCGGAGAGATGTCCGACTATTCTTTCAGCGACGTTTTATACTCCAAATGTTCCGCAATGGACCAAATCGGCACTTTTATGAAGAACGTGCAAGTGCTGCTCGATGCAGCAAATTACATAGAAAATATCGAGAAGAACAACGGAAGTAAGTAAACACAGGCTGTAGGGGATATAACCACGTAATGCGCCGAGCAGACAACAATAGAGGCGAAGGCGACAAAAGACGCGCAGCGGACAGATGAATTGGCCCAAGTGCAGCCGCTGATATTTCACCTGCTACCGAAAACCTGTCGTCTCGTTGACCTGACACTTACAAAACGTGATCATATGAAAAGTAGTCGCAGAATTTCCTGCATTTTGAATCCAGGAAGCAATTACATCGACAAAGACATATTTTATTGCACTAATCGCCTGCAGCTAAACTAGGCTATCTGCTCCCATTAAAACCGGTCTTCTGCAGACCACGGGTAACCAAATAAGCAGGACTTAATGTATTCATCTATTTACACAGAGATGAAGCAAGTGTGCACATTTAATTGCATATATGTAGGCTACACAGATACGGTCTGTCTCTGCAAGTGCTCCCTTTAATCTTTCCTCTCGGTTTATCCCAGTTTCGTTCGCGTTTATTCACTTGAAATATCCCATCCACTCAAGACATATCGCATTCACGGACTTCTCTGGATATACGTGCTAGGATTTACATTTTCTTTCCTCCTAAAAAACCCGATTCAAAGCCCAGTTATCGTTTTCAGGGGCAGCTGCTGCTTCCTTGTATGTGTTGTTCACATGGTTTCCACATGGAACAAATTGTAAAGTTTTCATTGGTTGGGACACATGTTCCCAGCGCGAGAGTCACCATGCATAGCCAATCACATGCAGGTATACGTCTGACGTCGTATGTTACTGGGAGGAAGGGTTCATGGGAATTGTAGGCTTTTTTTTTAAGTCACTGGAATAGAAATAAGTTTTGACAACAGTCTTACTCGCGGGTCAGGTTTTCTGTTGAATGTTGGTGCATAATACATATTGGTGAAGTCACATAAGATACATAATTACATCCTAAATGTTCAAATAAAAATTCAAGGGTGCACTGATATTAACACAGTTTCTAAGACTCAATTTGACAAACTTTAAAATCAACATGTTTAATTCAAATTATGTGCTGCCATTGCTGATACAGTAAGAAGTAAATTGAAATGCAATCCAAATTAGGTCACACATATATATCTTTTTGAAAAGCTCTTTGCTTGTAGCTTGTAAAGTTCAATATATTTAATCCTCCTTGTTGTTTTCATCGCCAGAATGTGAGCATGGATATGCTTCAACATACCCTTCTACTCAGACTCCACATCAACAGAAACAGCGTAAATTCAAGAACAGGAAACTGGACAATATTCACAATAGGTATGCTAATATATATATATATATATCTTTCCAAATTAATTACATCCAAATGTGATGTTTGTCTTTATGTACATATTTCTAGTGCCATGTTAAATTCTCTTACGGACATTATTAATTAATAAAATTATAACTAACATATCAATATTCTGGTGTAACATGAATTTGGTTTCCACATGCAGAATGTATATGTTGTATTTATATACAGTGTGTATTGTCATAACAGTTCTGTTTATATATTTATAATTTCAACAGGTCAGCACACAACGAACTGGAAAAAAATAGGTGAGTAAGAAAAACTGAAGAGGTTACCTGTATGCATGTTTATGACACAAAGCTGCAAGTGCTGGCAGATTACTTTGAGGGAAACTAAGAGCATACGGATCATTCATCTAATATGTCTACTTCCATCTTACTTTAGTCATATCAGTGTTTGTTAATTATTCATAATGCAGTTGCAGTTCACAGTGCAAATAAAAGTCATGCAGAAAGAGTCTTCACAGTCTTGCTGTAATGAGAATGAGCTACACAGGAAGTTTATCTCAAGAGCCAGGTGTCTCAAAATGGAGCTTGAAGCTGATACACCAATAGCTTTCTCTGTTCTGCTATGTTTGCATATCCTAGCCCTATGCTAAATATACGTTACATTTCCATACACTTCAAAATGAGGCCCATAAATTAGCTATTAAAACAGAACTTGAAAAGAGGCATTTTTATCTGGGGGATTTGCCTATACAATATGATAGCATTGTGCATTTTGCAAGGCAAATGAAAGGGAGGTGTAATATAGTCTCAGTAGCAGCACTGCTCCTAGAGGACGTGCAGCCTTTTCCCCAGTCAGCAAACGGGAACCGTTTGTTTCTAGACAACAGGGCTTCCTGAGAGATTCTTAGCTATTTAAGTCAGTATCTTGCTTCTGTTACTCCACAATGAGGCATCATCTGCTTTGAGCAGAGAACACATGTCAGGAAACAGTTATCCTAAACTTAACTGTGTTAGTTCAGGTAAATCACAAGAATCTTTAAGAGGCAGTCTCACTTGATACTATGCTATTTTTTTATGACAAAATGGTGGCCAATGCAGGGAGAAAAGATGACATCACAACTTGACCTACATTTTACGCTATTATTTGAAGAGGGAGTAAATGTCCTTTGCCAGTTTCTGCATTCATTCTGACCATTGGCCCAGAGGCCATGGTGGATCAGAGACATTTGAGTATCTGGCTGACCTCAGCGGCTTTTAAATCTGGGACGAGACAGATCCATATGTAATTGGAAAGGAGTCAGATGGTGTGGCTAACTAGCAAAATGAATTAACAAAAGGATCAAGTGTCTAGATACCTTGACTGTATCACAGATGAATTAAAGTCATCATAATTAGTACTGAACAGAACCAATAAAACAGTTGTTTACCTTAAATATTCCAGTATAATTAAATTGGACTTGGGGATTTATTTTACAGTTTTCTAAAATGTGTAATTATAATGTATAATGCATGCTACCCTATGTATCATATCTCTAAAGAGAAATTACCCTTCTTGATTGTGCCTCCTCCCATAGACGAGCACATCTTCGCCTGTGTTTGGAGAGGTTGAAGTCCCTCATCCCTCTGGGACCAGACTGCAGTCGACACACCACACTGGGATTGCTCAACAAGGCCAAAGCACATATCAAGGTCTGGTGGTCCAAGACACCCTGTGTCGTAATGAAAACACTCAAAAATCAAAAGAAAATGTAATGTGTGCTATATGGCTAACATATCTAGAATTAAGACATATCTGACTGCTCTCTTGAGTAAAATATTATATTGACAGCAAATATAGATCTGCAGTACTACAGAAAGTGACTTTGATGTACAAGGGAGAGTCCTAGTATCTGTTTGATTTCTTTGTGAGACCCAGTGAGAATCCATAGTGATGGTTTGTTTGTTTGATACTTTACTGTCAGGCACGATCACAGTGCAGCTCCACTGTCTAGTCCAGGTCCATTTGAACTTTGAAATGCTGCATGGTCTTAGGTGTATTAGTTCAAAGTTTTTTGTTGGACCAGTACTGGTCGATAAATACATAACAGAGCTCCTACTCATTTTGTCAACATAACAGGCAAAGTATAAACACCAACAGGAAAGGAGGAGAAAGGTTTGAACTTTCTACCTCTACCTTTTTGTACATTTTGGCTCAGTGTGAAGACAATTCAATATAGATCTGACACCTGCTGCTATATTGTGTCACTGAGTCACCTCACATTAAAATTGGGTAAATGACATTTAGACTATGAACATCAACAAAGCAGTTTTTCCAGGCATGTCTGTACAGTCAGTTTTCTGAGAACCATTAAATTAACTGCACCTTAAGGCAATTTGTCCTCAGCTTTTAGATTTATGGTTGCTGCTTGGTTACTTTGGTTTTTCTTTTCCTTTTAACAAATATTGGTCTGTTACCAGGGCTGTTCTCTCTTCAGGATTTTGATCTTTGATGAGGTTTTGATTAGGCTTTATGTTCTTTACACTATGGGATAATGTAAAAATAGTACACTGACTGCAGGGCTTGAGAGCACAACTGTGTCTGAACTGTTTGAGACTGATGATAGGTTCAAATGATTCTGCAGCATCATAACATCCAAGACCCCCCAATTTGGATGATTCCCCTAATACAGACAGATCTTTTTTTAAATAATTAAATTAAATTTTCTGAAGCCCAGTCTATGCTCTCCCCAGCAGAAGAAAGCACTTGATGGACACTGCAATATAGCCTTGGCAGTAGTGTGTGGGAGTTTTTCACAGTAGGGGGTAATGGACAAAGTACCTGTGATGTCAGTTGTTGACTTTGGACTCTATTTGAAGTCTAGGAAATTGGGCTTGTGAATGCTGCTGTGTTGTATTTTTAGAAGCAGTTTGTGTAGTAGAGTAAAAGAGTGTAACAGGTGCAGACAGCATGAACCTCACGGCTGCTGCAGTTTAAAAAAACATCCTGTATTATTATACTGGAGACGCACTACTTTGACCTGCACACGCACAATCATCTTCAAACATTACTCAGGACTTCTCACAGTCTGTTAAGAATGTATTCTTGAAAATCCTGGTGTAGTGTATTTTGATATGAAAGGATAACACGTGAAATAATTAGTAAATTCTTATTATTATAAGAAAACTGTCATATTTATATGTATGTCATATTATGTTCCAATGTGTGTGTTTTTTCTGATTAGTATGACCTGATTAGATCTCTTAATGATTATAGAATATAGAGATTGAAGAGTGCATCTCCAGCCCTTGGGGTAATTGTTAAGACATACTTTTGGTGAGCTGCTTGTAAGTGCAAAATCTTAATTACTATTGAAAACCACAAATGAATCTAAATGAATAGCTAAGGTGAGAAGTTTAAACAAAGATTAAAGATGATCTGTATATACTTTGTATATCAATATCCACCCAGTCATCTATCATTTATATCCACCTTACACAGAGACACCAGCTATTTCTTTAGAACCAAACCAGCAACTTGCTATCCTTATGTTAAGAAGCATGGGGGATGTCATAGTTTGCGGTGGCAGCAGCTACATATTAACCTCATATCAATGCATATGAGACAAATCCACCATCCTGTCATGGATATACTTTGCAGTTAATTGTGCTATTGTGCAGCACAAATTGTGTCACACTGGATCCACACATGGTTCATGACATGATTATCTTTAGGTTTTGAACTCTAAAACTCTCTCCAACTCTATCGAATTCCCTCTTTTCAGAAACTTGAAGAGACAGACCGGAGGAGTCAGCACCAGCTCGAGACCTTGGAGAGGGAGCAAAGGCACCTGCAGAGGCAGCTAGCCCAACTGCAGACTCATGGAGAAAGAGAGAGGGTCCGTATGGACAGCCTGGGCTCCCGGATGGACTCTGACCGCTCAGAGTCTGACAGAGGTGAGTGTGTGCTTCTAATTTAGTTTGGTACTTTAGGAAAGTACTTTCATATACTTAGACATAAATGTTTAAAAATCTATCTGTAATAATTTTTATTTTGTTTTTGAGCAGAAGAAATTGAAGTTGATGTGGAAAGCACTGAGTTCTCCCATGGAGAAATGGACAGTGTAAGCACCAGTGGTGCAAGTGACGTGGATGACCACAGCAGCCGACAGAGCTCAGCCAGTGATGAAGGCTACTCCACATGCAGTCTAAAACTGGCCTTCTCTGCTTAAAGCACCAGCCTATACATTCACTGAAGCTGCAATCTTTATGGCTTTCACCTTTCAAAGTACCAGTCTACAGCTCCATTCTCCCTTGAAGCCTGCGTTAACTGTCTTCAGAAGAAGAACCAGCCTCAATCCCACCTTTACCTTGACAAATGAAACGTCTCCTCCACCCGAGAACCAGCCTTAAGTTCAACTCAGTCTAAAAGTTTAAAATGGTCTCCTTCCAAAAGGGGCTTCTCTGCATTTTACACAACAGCCTCAAATTTAACTTCTCTGGCAATATACCATTTTTCAAACTTGACTTAACCAATAACCTGAATGTCCCTTTATCCATTACCAGCTTGAAGCAACCAAACCTGCAATCAATACTGATTTTGTAGAGGGCCCATTATTGCACAAGTGTCTAACACTGAAGGGGAAATTCTACTTTTAGTCAAGTTGATCCTCTGAAACCAGCAAAAACACAAATATTTTAATACCAGCTAAAAGCTCACCATTCAGAACGTTTGCTTCATTTGCCTTGTAAAAACATTGCCCTTTTCCTTTAGATAATATATCCGGATGGCACTTCTTGTCAGTGTACAAGTCAGTGGCAAGGGCTAAAATGTCTGCATTCCAAAATGTTAATCATACTTCCATCACCTCTGCTTTAGGACCCACAACCACCACTGATCCACATGGTGTCCTTCCTATTGAGTTAAACAGTCCTATCCAAACAAGGACAGTAGTACTACCTTGTTATTCTAATTTATTTTGCATATAATTATAATATTTATTTTTGATTATATTACTGTAGCTAGGTCTCAGTCGTCCTTCAAAGAAAACAAAATTTTCTTATTGCATTTTGTTTACCAAGTTCTTCGACATACAATTAATCTCCACTGCAGCACATACAGTGCAACAGATTTCTGGCATTACTATGTATTTTGTCCAAAGAATAACATCCCTCCTTTACACTGTGCAGAAATTCAATTTAATTTTATTTACATAGTAATGATCTATCCCACACTTGTCCAAGCACAAGGCTCAAGCAATAATTTGCCAGGTATTATATTTTTTAAACACTGGCTGCATTTAGCACACTATTCTGTCCGTCCATCACAAAATTACAGTGTCCACTTGTTCCAGTACTGGTTTGAGTTATTAAAATGATTGTAATTGATTTTAAAACAAAAGATATGGTGCATGTGTATTGAATGTAGCCTTTATAATCATGCTGTAATGTGCTTTGGATTGATATGTCTGAGAAAAATGTCTGTAGCATGGACAAGAAACACTACAGACAACTGATTTTGGTTTATACTTCAAGTTTAATACTGTATCCTGTTTGTATTGTAGCAATCGTTAAAATTCTGAGATTTCCCAATAATAATTCAATGTATATTTGACACATAGAATTGCACTGCTAATCTGTTTGAATCCATGAAACCAAATAAGACATTTCAATATGAACATGTATCTGCATTTTCTGCTCCAAGTCCTAAGTAGATGACCACCAAATTGTGTCTTAATATAGGTTTATGACTCTTGCACAAAGTTCCTTGTTACAGGTCTTTCCCCCCCCCCCCCAACCAGTTTGGGAAACTAAAATGCACTATGGAAAAGACTTTTGTTAAGGAAGCATATTAAAGCACACCCCAGAATGTTTTCTCTTGTGCTTAATCAGCCATCCAAGGTGACATTTTTGCAAAACATGTGCTGCTGGTCCCCTGCAAATACTTTGTTACAGTTCCTGATAATTGACCCTGGAATCTTAATAAACCTCTACTACCCAGACATGAACCAGTGTCGTCTTTATTTGGCATTTGTGTTTAAATTATCATCTTGGGTGACTTGTATTAGACTTGCACACTATAACTGTTGTATCAGTTATCAGTGGGGCAATGGGTTGTACAAACAGTTGCAGCATGGTGTTAATAGATTTTTTTAAAATGGTAAAATTTTTTTACTGCCCCCTAGAGGACCCACAATGAAAATAAACTAAAAAAACTCAAATAAGGTGGAAGCAATTATTTTAAAAAATGGGAAACACAAAACAATGTTTATTTCACTGTTATATGTACAAAAATTAAAATGTTAATTTGGCCATCCCAAATCAACAACACTGATGTGAAGACATACCAAGAACTGGCCAGTGTTTAAAATCTAGCCTCAAATTTACAGGTAGGTGCTTGTACACAACCTAGCAGTTATTTGGCCTCAGTGGACACAAACAGCAAACTCTACAGCTTTTGTAAAACACCACTTTCTGTTCTGATATAACAGGCGACCTTGTTGCAATGCAGCAGGGAAAATTCCATCTACTTGGATTATTTGTTGTACCTACAATATATATATATATAAGAAAACTACAATGTTTCAAACAATAGTGTGCAAGCAATTCCTTTCAAAGTTTTCTTTACTTGAGAAACTTAAATCATGTATAAACACAATGGAAAGCACTGATACAGCTAGTATACAGTGTATTATTATATACAGAATATATTAGGTCATTGTGGCATTAGATGTCTGACATTATATTTCGACGTGTCATTGTACTGGGTCATAGGCTTGTCTGCAATACCACATGTTCCTACTCCCACCTTTCCATTTACACTTTCTGGGGATGCAAATATACTCCTCTTTACCTACAAAAAACAAAACACAAAAGCCATTAGTGGTTGCAATTATTAAATCAGTGCTGCCCACACGTGGGGGAGCTACCCAAGTGTATTTGTGCTTCCATTTGGTTTATTCTGTCCAAAAGAACAATTTCATCTACGACCTATTAAGTACAATACGTTTGCAGTTAGTTGTTTACTGCTTAATATCAAACAGCATAGTACTGGTAAAAAAATATTTGAGTAGCAGATTCCCAAAGATTGTCTATGTTAAGAGGTATCACTCTGTAACAAGTAAGTAGCTCAGATTTGCAACCTTCAGTGTTTAAAGCAAGTAGCGGTTGAAAAATAGCATACCAACTTTGGCATATCCTAATGTGTAAATACAACCACATACCAAGCAATCAGTATTAAGCATTCTGCTATGAAAGGTCTGTAGTACACTATATTTCTGCTATTTAAACTGACCAACCATCTGATCAAAACCAGCTCAGATTCTGCAAACATTCTCAATTTTTGATTAAAAAATCTTATTGACATGACTACAACTTTAATGCAGTCTATTTTTCACTGACCCGCTCTATTTTGATGCATGCAAGTTACCCCTAAATAATTTTTTAAGCTATTGCATGGATATCTTAAACCCACAGTGTAATCCCTCTGTGGGTACCCACAGCTGAACCACTGCTATGGAAAAGAATGTCAAGCAAGAAAAAAAAGGCATCTACAGGACACCTACAGCATATAACCACTGTCCACTGAGTTTACTCGTGTACCATGGATTTCCTAGCACTGGTCTAAAACAAATCCATGCCTTTAACAAATTCTCAACATACCTGTCCCTTCTTGTTCTTTGAGTAGGCTTTGTTGTTGAACTGTTGCCACTTTGACTTTTGCTCCTCCCTCTCTTGCTCCAACTCCTTCATCCTCTGTACCTTCTTCTGGGCTTTCTTCTTTTTGTACTCTCTCTGCTCTGCTATCTGCTCTTTCCTAGAAAAACAGATGAGAAGGGAAAAGATTTAAACCTGTCTATGGCGTATAAATAGAACCACTAACATGTAAGAAATATAAACAACATGGTCATAAATACAAAATATGCTATTGTTTCTGCATTAACAGAAATATTATTATTATTATTATAATACGTTAACTGCAACTGTACCAGCATCATAAAAATTTGAAAACAAAAACAGATCATCAATACTAACCCAAAATAAGGATGTCATTTACAGTTGCATGAAAAAGTAACAGTACTATGTTGTAACAATACTGTCTGCAATTTCCTTATTTTCTGCAAATTACAATCTTTCATGTCTTTATTGAACATACTAATGAAACACACAAAATCATGGTGGGAAAAGTAATTGCAACAGTGTTAATAATTGGTTAAGCAGCAGCTCCAACACGTTACTCCCTCTACCGTACTTTACGTTTAGAATGAGTTGTCGTAGATCAGATCACAATTCAATTTACACAGAAAACCAGGAAATTGCCAAAAGTGATATTTTGTCTTCTTGCGGCTGTATTTGACCATTCAGAGTTCATTTTGATGTTTAAAGTGCCTCAAAAGAGTATTCATACTCCTTGAACTTTTTCACACTGTCATGTTACAACCACAAACTTAGATGTTTTTTATTGGGACTTTATGTGACAGAGTAACCCAATGAAGCTCACAATTGTGAAGTGTAATAAAAGGTGTTGAAAGGTTTTTACAAATACTCTGAAAAGCTTGTATTCAGGCCCCCAAGTCAATACTTTATCAAACAACCTTTGGCTGCAATTACAGCTCCACTATTGCACATCTACAGACTGACATTTTTGCTCATTCTTCTCTGCAAAATAGCTCCAGCTCATTCAGATTGGATGTGGCAGAGAATTCTCAATAGACTTTAGGTCTGGACTATAACTGGATATTCTAACTCATGAATATGATTTGATCTAAACTATTCCATGGTAGCTCTGGCTGTATGTTTAGGGTTGCTGTCCTGCTAGAAGGCAAACCTCTGCCCCAGGCTCAATTCTTTTGGAGATTAACAGGTTTTCTTCCAGGATTGCCCTGTATATAGCTCCATCCATCTTCCCATCACCTCTGACCAACTTCCCTGTCCCAGCTGAAGAAAACCGTCCCCACAGCATGATACTGCCATCATAGAGTTTCATGTAGGGGATGCTGTGTTCAGGTTGATGTGCTTTATAGGGTTTCACCCACACATAAGATTTTGTGTGTAGGCCAAAAAGTTCAATTTTGGTCTCATCTGACCAGAGCACCTTCTTCTACCTTTGCTGTGCTCCCTACATGGCTTGTGGTAAAACAGCAAACTGGACCTCTTAAACCTTTCTTCTTGGCCGTCTTCCATAAAGGAAGATTTGTGGCGTGCATAACTAACAGTTGTGATGTGAAAAGATTCTCCCACCTGTGCTGTGGATCTTCTGCTTCTCTGATTAATTTTCTCTTTGCCTGGCTTATCAGTTCATGTGGACGGCCATGTCTTGGTAGATTTATAGTTGTGCCATATTCTTTCCATTTTCAGATGATGGATTGAACAGTGCAAGGTGAGATGTTCAAAGCTTGGGATATTTTTTACAACCTAACCCTGCTTTAAACTTCTCCACAACTTTATCCCTGAACTGTGTTCCTTGGTCTTCATGATGCGGTTTGTTCATTAATGTTTCCTCTCCACTGTTGCCTTACGTGCTTGCTCAAGTGGGACTGTTGGGTTTTCTACATTTATTTGTATATATTATATAATTTGTAAGGTATTAAACCTCACACTGTAAAGTGCCCTGAGATGACTTATGTTGTAAATTGGCGCTATATAAATAAAGTTGAATTGAATTAATGTTCTCTAAAAAAAACCTTTGATGGTTTCATAGAACAGCTGTATTTGTACAAAAATTAACACACACACACGGATGCTTTTTTGAAGGCACTGTATATAAAGAGGAAAACGTCTAATCTGCTGCTGCTAGCCGCTTTGAAATGGCAGCCAACTCCATTAAATTCACCCATGCTATTTGAAAGCAAAATGAGGATTTACTAAAGCCTATTTCACACTCTGGTTTTTATTTCCTAGAGTTTATGACATATATTTTAGAAATGCAGCTGATCACAATTACATTGACCAGGACATCAGAAAAAAAACACTTTAAATTAAATGATCAATGGCAGAACAGTATTTAAGGTGCATTGTTGGAAATGAGTGGGAAACTAGCCCAGTGACCCATTACAACCACTATCACTGACTCTAATAAGCTACGTACAAATAAAAAATGTTAAGGTTTTGTAGCTGTTTACACAATGAGTGAGAGATAACAATATTTTGATCATACCTTGATTTGGGCTTCATACTCCCATCCTTGTCAGAATGTTTTCCCTCCTCTGCTTCTTTGAGGTTCTGGAGAGGGATCACTTCAGCATTCCCGTATCCAGTGAAGGTAACGGCTGCAGTGCTGTTCTCGTGGTCTATCTCCTCAATCTCTGCGTCATACACCCTGCCAAAGAATCACATCTGTAAGCAGGTGAGTATGAGCCAACGACTCAAGCTACCTTATTAATAAAACCACTGACATATATATTTAGTGAGACAGGTAGATAAATAGCTTCATCTCAAAGAGGACAAAGATTACAACATTATATTTAAATGTACTTATCAAGATGCTTTTGTCCAAAGAGATGTAAAATCTTACCGAAAAACAACTAACATTAACACGAAGACAGAGTAGGGCTGGGCGGTATAATGGTATACGTTTATACCGATATATTTGTACGGTCTCAATATTTTGAGGTGGTTCAGATTTCCAGCAGAAAAACATACTATGTAGAGTATGACACACTACATCCAAATGCGAAAGCACGTCAAAACTTTAGCTCAGTTTACAAAAGCAGCCACAAACTCCGGTCCAAAGAGTGAGTAAAACCTGCACAGTTTACCTGTGGTGTGTCTTATAAAAAGAGAAGTGCCAAGTGGTAAATTACCATATCACTAAAGACACAGTGTCCATAATAATATAAAGACAGCAAACAGCTTTAAAAAGCTGCAAAAAATGTTTGATTGGTACCAGCTGCCAGTCAGACATGCAAGTCTTAAAAGTTATATAGACTGGTAAAAACAGTACGTCTCCAAATGAGCTAGTATCAGGCAATTTATTTCACTTTTTTAAATTTACACAATAGTGACTTTCTTTACTCCAGTCATTGTTTGAAAACAAGAAAAAACATGTCTCTGTTATAGATTCAGATTTTTGTCTGTTGTAATAACAATCTTCTAATTCTTATGCCTTTGAATTGAACCTGAAATGTTTTTTGATAGAAAATACCAAGATATAAAAGGTATCTTGTGACAGAACCAAAATATGCTGGTATTTTTTCCCTCTGTATCGCCCAGCCCTAACAGAGCCTATTCAATAAAACCACTACTGGGTCTAAAGAGAATAAAGCACTCAAATTGTTCTGCTATTATGTACGAAGCTGCATGCGAGGCTTTTAATGAGAAGAGGCTGGTGACACTCACTGTCCATCCTGACTCCACACAGCCATACACCTGTCACCCACTTTCCAGCCATGCTTCACAGGGACTGTGTCTGAGCCATTAGTACTGGAAGTACCATCAGCAGGCTGTGATGTTAGGAGGTCTTTTGTCAAATCGATGACTTCCTGTAGAAGAAATCCAATCAAAAGAGAGTAAGATGCTCATGGAGAGTGTGTAATTCTTCCCAAAGAAAAAAAGTAAGTAAGCTTTAAGTTATGATGTAACAAGACATGAAGCTAACAATTTAGACAACGAACTAGTGATTATAGTAGTCGATAGCAATAACACATCGACTCTACAACACATTAAAAAAAGGACTTAAATTACTAAAATTATATTTAGAATTAATATTTATTTTTGAACAAAATTTAAGAACAACTTACAAGAGAAAAACGCAAGATTGAAAATATTTAATGCTGGTAGGCAACTGAATACCTAACTGTCAAGTACTGCAGAACTTTATATATTATTTACATATATTATACAATGCAATTAATTTAATTCAGCATTTTGTGTTGCATGGACTAGAGGTCTCCTAAAATATTTAAAGCTGAAGAAACTAAAATTATTCAGTTGTTAATTTTTCCCAATGAATATGAATAAAGTATCTCTCTCTCTCTAGTGGATAAATCTAATAATTACACAGTCAGTCACTTATAATACTAAAATGATCACAGCCTTTCCTTGTTTCCACGTAAATCCATCAATAAGATACACATTGAAGCAGTACTGCAATTATTACTTTTGAAATGAATCAATTACTTTATTTTATAAATACCAGACATTATTAAAAATATTCATTACAATTAAAAATTTCTGTTGATAGACTAACCATTGGCGACTAACCATATGCGAATCCATCATGTAAACACAAACCTGTAGGTCTTTCTGTAGTTTTAGGAGGTCTTCATTTTCTGGGTCGGTAGATAAGGCAACTTCTACTTGCTGCAGCTGGGCTTTGTAACTGCTTAACTGTTTCACCAAGTCTTCCGACATCTGTGTAACAATAAACAAGTAAAGCTGTTCCTACCAAAGTTGGCTAACTGTAATAGCACATGTTCCAAATGCTAAAGGTAACATTAAGCATCTTAAATGTTATCTACCTTAGATTAGCATTAATCTAATCACGAATTAAATTTCTATAGTAGACCCTAAATGCATAATACGACAAACATGGGAAACTAAACACCTACAAGAAACATTTTATCGTTGTATGTTGTTGCTACGTCCACGCTAGCTTAAAACGGTTAGCAAGCTCACTCGGCCTCTGTCGTCGACGTAACGTACGACGGCTAATGCTAGTCATTAGCGACCGACAGGCACTAACAAAAAAAATGTGGTTACGTGTAATCTTACCTCGTTATGAATGCGCCTCGCCGACAAGTACTGTGATCATTCAACTGCCAAATCGACTGGATTTCCAAAGCGACTGTTTAAAACAACAGCGATATACTCTCCTTCCTCCCGTACACAAATAGCCCAGCGGAAACCAGTACAAGGTTTTCTCGCGATAACACGACCGATCGTTTCAAGGAACAAAAGACGTCTCGTTTCGCGCATATAGTGACCCCATAGGCGTTGGGCTGCTCGGGTTTAGTGTTACTTTTATTTATGTCATGCGAAACATGTGACCTAACACACGTTTACGGATTAAAATACACCTCTATTTTATAAAGCATGTATATAAAATATATACAAAATGTATTTCTTTAAAATTTATTTTTCTATTATATGTGAGCATTCGACTCAGCCTTTGTATGAGTCATCCATATTCACCTATCAGTACCTTTTATTTATATGGTTTAAACAACAGTTCCAACAGCATGTGATAAAATACCAGGTATTTGCTATTTATATCATTAATATACAATCTAATTCTTAGTACCATATTACTTTTTAATCATCCTAGATTGCACATGTCAAAGTGTCCCTGGACAAAACTGAACCCCCGAACCTTTGGCGCCTCAGAGGGCCAGCCTGTTCACAAGAATTAATAAAGTATTATTATTATTATTATTGTTATTATAACAACAACAAGCACACAAAATCTGAGAACTACAGGCATAGATCACTCCTTGCTAGATAAAGTGTGTCGTCTTTGAACAATAAAGGCTGTACTGGCAAAAGCTGTGCTAAACCTAAATATAGCAGATTCGTGACTTTAGTGTGAATGTCATATAACTGGGGTGTAGTATAGATATTTCTCAGAATACTAAGTCTGTAGAGTTCTTCGTAGATACAAAGTCTTCATTCTCTAAAGAATAAATATTAAGTCATTACATTAAGAGATGTGAGCTGAATGCTAAAATATCTACATGTTAAAAATCCACTAAAAATGATGTATATACTGTATATAGACTGTGTGTAATTAGTTTGCTTGAAATAAGTATACAAGTAGAGTAAATAATAAAACAACATAACTCAGTGAAAAAGTCACTACTCAAGAAAAAAACAATTAATGAAGAATCAAGGATCACTAGTCATCACATTCAAAATGACTGTCATCAGTATATTCTACTGTTAAATAATAAAAAGCAGCACTTTTGTATAGCTGAACATATAGTTTATTCAAAGAAAATAAATATATTTCTCATTACTTAACTTTTATCTAGATTCTTTATCAAAAGAAGGATGTTTCATGCTGGACTATTTGTTCTTACAAACAACAGGATCTTGGCTCTGATATTAGATTTAAATACTTTTTCAAGCTAGTCTTCAAGCTTTAGGATCTATAGAAACATTTAGTTCATTAAATAGAACTACAAAAACATAGACAGTGCCATTTTAAGCAACTCTAATTGAACAGACTAGAGGTATTACTTGTATATATTAATGTCACAATCAGCCAGTGGTATCAGAGCTTGGGAGCAACACCAAATAGCTTTGACATCTCTAGCAGGAGATGAGTCCCGCCCATTCCCGTTTTCACTGAAGTGGAGCCAGCATCACAGATGCTCAGCGTCATATCAAGCCCATATAAAAGAGGTATTCATTACTTCAGCCACAACAGATGAAAAGAACTGCATGAGACCTCACTATCTGCAATGTAAGTTTGTTTTATGAAATGTCTTCCATGGGGACTTAACTGCAATTTTTTATTCTAAAAGGTTGTTGACAGAAGAACATTTTTTTAAAGAACAGATCTATTCTTTTTAAATTATCTGTTGTGGAAAACTGGGAATAAATCAAAATTCAGCTTATTCCTTTGATCACTTTTTGCTTTTTTTATATAAAGAAATATTTCTTGTAATTTTTTTCTCTTGGTGTCTATGTTCTTACTAACAAGGAAAATAGTACAGATGTCTTTCAACAATATCTTCCACTGAACACAGAGAAAAGACTCAATCCTCTGATGCCGTTTTCTTGAATGCATGCAATTAATAGACTGCTGGCAAGTACAGTTTCAACAGAGCATTGTTCAGACAATATTACTGATATCACAGCTCATCCTGATGGGTTGTCTTAACTTCACCAGCGGAAATGAGAGTACGTCTGGCAGGCACCCTTACACTGTGCAGACCTCTGTGCCTCTAACGATCCTGGTGGGTATCCTCATTCTACTAACTGTCTTTGGCAACGTTATGGTGGTAATTGCTGTAATTACAAGCCGAGCACTGAGAGCACCTCAGAACTTGTTTTTAGTCTCTCTGGCATGTGCAGACATCCTAGTTGCCACCTTACTAATGCCATTCTCTTTAGCAAATGAACTGATGGGGTACTGGTACTTTGGTAAAGTGTGGTGTGAAATCTATCTGGCTTTGGATGTGCTTTTCTGCACTTCATCCATTGTTCACCTGTGTGCTATCAGCCTGGACAGATACTGGTCTGTCACCCAAGCGATTGAGTACAACGTGAGAAGGACACCACGCAGGATTAAAGGTGCAGTATTCATAGTTTGGGCACTGGCAGCCATTATTTCATTCCCTCCTCTTATCACAATGAAAAAGGACGAGGGTAAGGAGGACAGCCCTGAATGTAAAATTAATGAGGAAAAATGGTACATCATATTCTCCAGCACTGCCTCCTTCTTTGCACCCTGTGTCATCATGATTATGGTATATATCAGAATCTACCAGACTGCCAAGAAAAGAACAAGAGGCCCACCAGGTGAGAGGCAAAGAGCAAATGGCAACTTCAATGACACAAAGTGTGGTTTGGATGCTCTGCACAGAAAAGGCAGAGAAGGGAGTGAGGTGGAAGCGGGGGACAGCAAAGAGATCAATGGGTTAGTCGCAGAGGAAGAACCATCCTCTTCTGATGGGAATGAAACTATTCTATGCTCCCTAAAGAAAAAGAGGGATCTGAGAACATGCACAGTGGCTCAGGTGAAGCCAGAAGAAACCTCTCCAAAGTCAGAGACACAGCCCTGTGTGAGAGTGAGCAGGTGGAAAGGAAGACAGCATAGAGAGAGGCGCTTAACATTTGTTCTGGCTGTGGTGATGGGAGTGTTTGTTCTCTGCTGGTTCCCTTTTTTCTTTGCATACACACTCACTGCTGTGTGTGACACCTGCTGTGTCCCAGAGACACTGTTCAAGATGTTTTTCTGGTTTGGTTACTGCAATAGCTCACTAAATCCTGTTATATACACTATTTTCAATAATGACTTCAGGAGGTCTTTTAAAAGGATACTTTGTAAAAGGGACAGAAGAGGTTTATAAATAACATTTTTCTGTATGCATTTTAAAAACTGCATTTTGCTCCTCTAAATTAAGGCTGCATCAGTGTAAATATTATATTTTAAAAATATGAGTATCTTTATTGAATATTTGAAAAATGTGAAATGTAGTGAATATTACCTTTGTGTTTTAACTTTCTGTGAACATCACTGTCAGTAAATGTTTTCTGATATTAAAATCATGCTAAAGTACCTAATGTGCAGTTTCATCTGTAGCTGTGACAACCTCTGAGCTTAAACTTGACATTGTGTTTGTTCTGTGACAGTATTTAGTCAGTCAGCTACTTGACACATGTCACGCTTCAGGTACCCAAAAACAAAAACATTAGTACTACTGTAGTAAAAAGCAAGTATATAATTTCTACTATGACTTAGTAATGTGCTCATGGCAGCAATTATTTTTCAAAACAAATGCAAAGCCAAAAAGAATTACTACACTGTTAAGAAGATAGGTTTCTTTCTCTATAATGATCAGCATAAATGAATTAATCTTAATACATTTTAAAAATCTTTGTATAAGAAGACAAACAACTGCAAGAGCACATGAAAGAAAATTGTACCCAATAAATATGTTATCCCCATACCACAAACTACCTCCTTCTCCCCTAACAAGCACAAGACAATTATATGAAAAGAAAATTATGCCTAGGAGGTATGGGTGTCACACCAATATTGAACGCAGTTTATCATGAATTATAGCCCTTCATATCAGGATATCATTAAATCCTCCCCTGGAGTCAAACAGAAATCATGCAGCGGCTGCTGCAAATTACACTGTGAGGTTAATATCCACACAAGTTTATCAATGTGTTGTGTTCCTAGACTTGGTCTATTATCATTCACAACATTCCCCGTCTCTTCTCCTCTTTAGCAATGTTTCATAGCAATATAACCTCCTTTTAACAAATAGAATTTTAGACCAGAATCAGTATGTGAACCTGAAATAAAATAAATGTACTATCTATAATTGCTTTATATTAACAAGCATGTGCAACAACCACCTCACATACATAAAGTAAATAGCCTAATGATTCCCATGACTTGCTCTTCAGGACTCTGGTGATTCAAGATTCCTGTGGTATGCACTGGTTTTGGGATCAACCTTGAGCCTTAAAATACAACATCCATTGCTTACCACAAATGGACCTACTGTGTGACCTACTGTAATAATAATAGAGTTCCCACGAACGATCTCACAAAACATTTGTATTTGAGGCTTTGTGGCAATGAGAATTTATGCAAGGTTATTTAATCATTACAAAGCTTTTTTAAAACAGAGATGCTGGCAGCTGGTATTAATACATTAAACTGTACTGGATAAATAAGTGACTCATGCCATAATAGCACAATGAAAAAGAAACTTAGATTATCATTGTTGTTGGAACATTTTAGCATATTTAGCCGTTAATACAGAGTAATCAACGTTATGCAATATTTAGTACCATAAAACATTCACAATCGTCTTGTGTATATTTTTGCTTGGCCCTGATTCATAGCTGTGATACAAAGTGTCTTAAAAGATTAAAGTGCAGTAATTTGAATGCATCTGAATGCACTGTTTAATTAAAATGCTAAATCTCTATTGGAGGCTGTTGCTATGCTTGAGCAGCAGGATTCATACATTACATTTAAACAGAACATATGCAACCACTAGAGAGATTAAATGTCATAATAAATATTCATCATTTGCCTAAAAACAACGATGAAAGTGAAGAAATCATAAAGATTCATCAATTGTTGAGAAGAAAAACATATTCAATAAAATATCATTTAAAAAGAAAAGCTGACCAGTCAGTATCTCATGATTAGTACAGTAGCTATTGACATATTGAACTAATAATGTGCTACAATGCATTTTCAAATGCGTAATGTTCAGTGAATTTTTCAGGCCTCAATGCCTCTCTGCACATCAGTATAAATAGTAGTTGGTTACAAAGTGCAAACAATTGTTACACTTGCTATTCCAAACAGACACACACAAATCTGCTTTTGCTCTATGTCGAGGCAATGATTTATCTCCACCTTTATAGGCCACTTCAGAGAGTCACGATTTACTCTTGTGACACCACTGCTTATAAAAATATGCTTTATAAGCTTCCTCTGGCTGGAGTTCCCACAACTTTTTTACAGCTCTCCAGTCAGTGTGTTCTCCATTTACTTCCAGTTTCTCCTGTCTACAACTCTAAGTGCTTTTTAAAGTGGCTAGTTATGTCTTATCAAGAGGCAGGTGAACTTCAAGGCAATTAAAAGCCAAAGACAACAGACTGCATAATAGACCATCCAGAGAACTTTGAGGCAGGATCACAGAGTCAGATGGAAGCATCAAGACAATACTAACAAGTTTAAATCAGCTAGTGATGAATAGAGTGTTTTTAATTGAATGTTGGGTCGTTCATTATGGATTGAGAACAACGCATCACGCACACTGGGGCATATAATACTTCCTCCCTCCTTGAATTGATAAGGATGCGAGATAATCAAATTACATTGTGAGGGATGTAAGCAGCAGGAAGATCCTGTTTAATTTTCCACATGCAATCTCTCATGAAATAGCTGTTACTTTCTCTACTCCTGCTCACTAATGAATATACATTGAACATTTTACTCAATTTAAGTATTACTTTAAGATGTAAATTTAAAATATTCAAATCACATATCAGTAAGAAAACTGAAAATGTGGATATATGCTCATTGGGATGCAAGGCACAATGTTTTTCTTTACTAGAACTATTAAGAGGCCTTTTTGACCCCTAGTCCTTGAGAAATGGATTAATGTGATTAGTGTTGTGGATACAAAACAGTTAGTAGGTTATTTTTTTAGCTAATCAAAAAAGCAAAAAAAAAAAAAAAAAACTTCTGTAAGGGGCCCAAGAAGACTCTAGTGGAATTGGGATCCTATTGGGAATTAATTTGGCCACAAGACAGAGATGATGTGGAATTTACTAAATATATCTAATTTAATAATAATAATGATAACAATAATAATAGCAGATCATTGAGCTAATATAGTCTACTCATTCTTGCTTTAATTTGATCATATTTCACTCTCCTCTTTGTTTTATCCTTGTCAGAGGAAAATTGTTGTGTTTCATGCAAACAAGAAGATTAAATAAAAAAGAAGTTCATGTATTATGATAACTGTTAGATTAACCTATTTTTTTATTTAAGTTATCTCAGGGTCATAATATTTAGAATATGTGTCCCTCTAATATGTATGTAGGTAATAAGTAGCACCATCAAATGTGAGGTCAATAGTGCTATTGTAGTTTTACTCTGTTAATGTAAAGTAGTTGTTTTCCTTTTAATGATGAAAAATTAGATGTAAAGACTTTATTTAACTGTTACCTTAAGTGTTGCATGGTCTGATCTTCTCTAACCTTATTGTAGCAACAAGTGGCCTTGGGTATAATGTATAAAAGCCAGAGCTTGGTGCTTGGGTAAAAAGGTTAAAAAGCTGGACAGTGATGTATTGTCCAAACATATTTGCATTATTCACAATAAGTGAACATTTAATAAAAAGTGGTTCTAACTAAAATTAGTCTTGTTCATTATCACCAGAGTATATATATACTCTTCTCTTATTTTAGTGCTCTGCAGACAATCCTCACTGATATAGAATTAAGCTCTGTCAAATCACCTGCTCCAAACACCATAATTCTTCCATAGCCATCTTGTCCTGTCAGTGTCATCGATCGTATCCAATTCCAGTCAGGCCTACTCTCCTCCTCATGCACAAGCTTCTGCACAACACCCCCATCCCACGCACATGCTTCTGGATAATGTCAACAACACACACACACACAGTCACAGAGTAAACACTAACTCCTGATCAAGCTTACTATTATTGGACTTTGTCTGTCTTCACTGGCCAGCTGGTGTGGACAACCATTCATCTTTTAATATGCTAACAACCTAGATACAAATAGAACAAGCTGTACAACACAATCAACTATGACGTCTTTATGGGCTCACCACTTCTCCTTTACACCTTGTTATCTGCTGCAAGGGTGTCAGCATTTTCTATTCTACTATCTACTTTTTTGTCATAGGTTTAGGCAACAAGGCAAACATAGTGCTATACATAAACACTGAAAGCACAAGTTAGAATAATGGATCATTTTAAGTAACAATGTGACATTAGTGCAGACAATTTAAATATTGTCTATTTGTAAATTAAAGATGTTCCAGATATAACTGTGTAGTGGTTCAATTTCAAGACTCAACAAATCTGATCTGTCAATCTATTATAGAGCTAATCTGAGGTAAAGGGATGCACACTATGATATTATGCTGGAAATAATATTTTATTTAGAGTTTTAGGGGAATAATTTTGCCTTGCTCCAGCTTTCAAGCATGGAGTGGAAGGTGGATGGTTGTAATCTGTCTAAACAAAAAAAGGGTCCATCTCTGTATGACTGCAGCATGGACGGCACTATTGTGTTGTGGTTAGCACTGTTGCCTCACATCAAGAAGAACCCACGTTAAAATCCACAGATCAACCAGGTGTCTGCGTGGGTTTTCTCCAGCTACTCTGACTGCCTCCCACCATGTAAGACATGCAGTTAGATTGACTGGTGATTCAAAACTGCCCATATATGTGAAAGTGAGTGTGAATGGTTTTCCATCTCTATATGTCAGCGACCTGTGCAGGGCGTACCTTGCCTCTCAGCCAATGACAGCTAGGATAGGATACAGCACTCCAATAAACCTTAAGTAAAGCTATGTGATGTGTGTTTGTAGTAGTTACCTCTACAGGGCAGCAGATGGCACCATGTTTGGCTATTTTCCAGGTGGTTTGTGGACAGCTATTGATTTCTCAAACATCCGAATCCATGTTAACAGAAATAACAATACTAGCTAAGAAGCTAGCTACACTTTGGTATACTGATGTTTGGAAGGCTGATGACAGTATTGATGGTTAGTGACAAATATGCAGAATCATTCATTCATTTACCCAGTTACAATTTTAGCTGCTTTCAGCATTTCTTTTTTCTGCTACTTTTTCTACTCCACTAAATCTCAGAGGGTGATACAGTACTGTTTATTCAACCAACATTACGTTTATTTTACAACTTTAGAGTCAGATAAGAAATACTAAACAAACAACAAATTAAACAACAAATAAATTACAGTGCATTTATTGTGATACATGAGTTATGGTAAGCTAAGACATCATCAATCACTGTAGGAAACCTTCAAGCTAATAGTCTATGAAGTATTAATCTAAATAAAACTCTTAACAGCTGCAACATAAAGGTGGTGCAACAATGTAGTCTAATAATATAGAACACATTATTCTGAAATGGGACATTGTGAACTGGAAGTACTTGACATTTTAGTATGGCAATGCTAAAAGGTTTGCACATTTATTAAAATTTAAATGTTTGGTATTAGCCAAACATTTACTTAGGTTACTAATGTTAGCTAAAATATCTGAGTACTTCATCATCAGTTATTAAAGTAATATAAAGATAATGTTAGCGATAAATGATGCGAGGATAACTGTATTGTAACTGACAATGGATGAATAGCTTTTTGTATAAAAACTACATTTACTGAAATACTATATCAACCACTGTACCTTGCTCGTATTCCTCCACTAACGTAACTTAGCGTGACGTTAGCTTAGCTACCTAAGGCTAGGTTGTTTTTAAACTTGATGTTTACGTTTAGGGTGGTAGTTGCTACAAAAAGCTAGCATTGTTTAAACAAACTGAGAAAAACTCCGCAGATGGTTTGGAAACACTTACCGACTTTTCTTCGTTCACCAGTGCAAAATTTATTCAGTGAGCTGGGTATTCATATTATGCTAACTGCTGGTGGTTCGTTTTCCAAGTTGCTATAAATATGGCAACCGGAAATTAAATATCTTCTTCCCCGAGTGTGATCCGATGCAAGCCTAAGAATATGAGCGCGCTTTTCAAAGTTTTAAATATAATAAAATTATAAGTCTGTAAAGCAGACTTTAAAGTGTTAACGATGTGGTAATTTAAACATTGATATGTGATGCCTGTCGAGTACAAGATAAGCAGGGAGATGTACCTGTAGCTACCTCTCATCTAGATAGCTAACCTAGGTTAGCTATAGGCTAAATATATATCCTATTTTGAAAATAGATTACAAAGTTTCTATTAGGCCACGGAGTATTTATTCGACATGGATAAAGAAATCTGGAAATGTTTTCAAATCAGCGGTAAGTCTTGTCTAACAAAGTTGTAGTTATCATTTAGAAAAGCTTAAGCTAGCTAGTGGTGAGTTTTAAGTAGCTAATGTTAGTTAAAATTGCAAAGCAAGTTGTTCAAGTTGGATCCCATTAAAACAAATTATGCAAAACCGTTTTTCGCATTATAGTTCTCAGCTATAGGGAAAGTAAAGCAATTAGGTTTCATATTTATACATTAGTTTGTATGTAATATTTATAAGATTTTGTTTATCTTATGCTCTTCTGTCATATACACCTAACAGTTCAATTTGGTGCTTGGGATCCAGCGTGAGAAGATGGAATGAATTGCTTGGGATGACATATGGCTGTTTGATGACATCAATGGACTGTATAAGATGTGGGTATGTACTAAAATATCATATTTGGCTAGGATTGAATAGACCCTGGGGCTCATAGACAACTGCTCTACCAACTGAGCTACTGAAAGGCTGAGTTTTCAGTGTTATTATGCAAGTGACTTATGTTGTCCAATCATCAGTGATAGATTTTCTGAAACCATTTGTGCTTTACTTATTAATTATTTCCTGGTCCAGCAGATGAAAGTACAATATGCCTATTCTATTTGTGATAAGATTAGATTATGTGGGGTGATCAGTGATAGACTTCCAGATGCCAGTTTAATGGCCACAAGGAGGGGGGAGAGGACATCCTTCTATGGAGCTTTGATCAGTAGTTTTATTTTTTAATGCCACATATCACTGCCTTAATTTTTCTTTTTGATTTGGACAAATAGACCTTTCTCTTCTTGTCTGTTTGAACTGGTTTCAATGCTTTAGCTTTTACATCTTGATGAGCATACTTCTTCACAATGGTTATAGTTTATATATAGGTTAAAGTCTGCTATTTGCTAAGCCATTTGCTTGTGATCTTACATCTGAGGAAAACCAAGTTTTTCCTGTGTATTATTCAGCTGATTCTGTATTGAACTCCAAACAAAGCTTTTAGTTAAAGCCATGTGGTACACATGGATTGGAAGGTAAGATAACAGGTATGGGATGTGGAAAAGGTACCAACAGTATGATGCATTCATTGAGGTACATATGCCATCTGGTGAGAGTGTTTTTGTAATCAGGGTTGGGATGTGGAGTGGACCGTAGCATTCATAACATTTAACCAAATTACTGTCAGTATTGCATCCATCATAAATTCTGACAGCGCTAGATGAAATCTAAACAACTTATACCTGCAGAATATAATATTATTTGAGATGTTATCTGTGATGTATTATTTATTGCTTATACTTATTGCTTTCCATAAACATTTATTTGTATGTTATTGAGCACCATAGATGTATGCGTTGTGGATTGAATCAACATCACTGATGTTTTATCAAACTATATGTTGTACTACACAGACCAGGTTGGAACATAACACCTTTAAAATGGTATGTTATTGCAAATACATGCTTTGTTTTCTAAAATGTATAGCAGAACAAGGAATGTCTAATATAATATAGCCTATTTCTCTTAACTACTCTATTGGCTGTCATCTAGTTGTTCCAGTACCGTAGTGGCATGATGCTTGAATATTGGGACATTTTCTAGTGATTACTGCCACTCAGAATATGATTAAATCTGTTAATACTGTCTGTTCTGAATTAAGTATCTGTCTAACTCACACTTTAATATTCTCATAATATTCTCATGTATAGTGTGGCAAATAGCATATTTTCTCCACTGGTAGAGTGAATAGAATTTAAATTGAAACTTACTAACCAATAGAATATGTTCACACCATGTATGATTCTTAATTTAATTTATTAAATTGTGTAACAAAAGAGTTAACCATGTACTTGTTTACAGTAGCTAAACTGTGAAATTGTCCTGCTGTCTAAAATTATATGTTTACAGAATATAAAAAAATAGTAACAAATCCAACCATAACCATAGTGCAGCATTTGCTTAGCTAAGTAAATTATCTCAGTTGTGAAATGTATTAAGCTCTGTATACTCATGTAAACTCAGCAGTGCCGGGAAAGAGAACACACTACACTCACTGTAGAAATAATTTCATTTGGCAAGAATAATCATCCTCATCTCCATGGTAGCAGACATATAATAATTGAATTTCCCATCCTCAAATTTGGAATTGTCACTTCAAGACATCAAAACCAATTAATGCATGTTCTACCTTGTCCAAATACAGCACATTTTAATTAAAAGTAGTCAATAGAAACTAGACTTTTCTTTGTTAACATCGTTATATGCTCCTTAGACTGGAAACTCTAAACCATAAAGCATTAATTAAATAAATTATAGATGGCTAGGGACACCGATCAATAAAAAGACTATAACTGCACTGATACAGGACATGAGTGATTGATGACTACTTTTTATTGCTTCAATTTAAAGACTCAACAAGTTTAAAAGCCAATGTGAGATAGGGAAGAGCACACTCTGATACTGCAGTGTCCTGAAAATAACATTTCAGTTAGAATTCTATGGGTATAGTTTTAGAGACAGTCGATATTGATTATTTTCAGTTGTTTTTTTTTTACAGTATATTGATTATTTGACAAACCTTCCTGCTCTGATACAGGACATAGCACACTGTGAAAAGTTTTAGACACTAAAATACAGCAAGAAAGCTTTCAAAAATAATGTCATGATTAAGTTTTTATTATTTTTAACTTATTTAATATGAGTCAAATTTGGTGTAACCATTAATTAGCATAGGTAAATGTGTGCAGTTTTTCAAGGAGCTTGTAGGTTGTTCACCACATTATTTTTTAGGATTTAATCTGTCTCAGTGTCTTCTTTCTCTTCATGTAACCCTAGACCACCTTCATAATGTTGAGATATCAGGACTCTATAGGGTTTGTGCTACTAGTTGCAGGACTCTGTATTCCTCTTGCAGTTGAACATAGTTCCACGTGATGCTGACTTTGTTTGGGTTTGTTGACATGCTGCAGAATACTTTTAGACCAAAGTGGTATGCGCTGAGACACCTTTTAGCCACGACTAAGATTTGTGGCTTTTATCTCATGATTTACTGTACAGTGTATGTATGGAGTCTACAGAGGCAACTGATATTAACAGGTAGCAATGAGCTATGAGTGCCATCTGCAGACAGGTGTCTGGAACTGCTTTAATATATATGGTTCGGCTAAAGGTAAAATAAGATGGCACGCGCAATATGGCCTTTTTATGTCACAAATATAAAACTTTGCTAATAGTAAATAATATGAAACTTGGAAATCATGTATATTGAGGTTGTTAAAGAACCCTTTCTGTGTAGGAGCATGCGCGTTGGTTTGCGTTGCAGCCCGATCTGCGTCTACGTGTCTTGCGTAGCCTCCTTTCAGAGCCAATCATGTTTTAGATAAACAACATATTGCGTCATTGTTATTGTGGCTGTTGGATCCACAGCTGCTTACATAGATTTCGCCACCATTTCGCTTACATTTAGGCCTCTAAAACGCGTGGACCTGCAGGATTACGCCAGTGCAATGTCGACCCAGAAGGACATTTCATCTGACGAGAGTTTGCAAGGTAAAGTTCAAACGGCAAAACCGTTTCAAGCTCATTATAGTTTAAGCTAGCGCTAGCCTAAAGTGAAGGAAACACGAAGTATCATATGTTAAGTCACATGTAAAGTCTAAACTGTACAGTTTTTAAGCTAACATTCTGTTATTAAATCTCCAAGTTATTACATTTTTATAAATATCTGTGAGATTTGGGGATATCATTATATGAGGACAGGCCATCATCCTGTTTGGGTAATAAGCCTTATTTGCAACGACATAAAAATGCCTACAAGGCAAGGCCAGTCTCTGTCGTTTATTGTTGTGTACTGAATCAGAATCAGAAAACTTTTTTCATCCCTCTGAGGAAATTGCTTATATCACGAATGCAGTCACACGAGACAATCACAAAGACACAGAAAACACCAAACAAGGACTCAAACGAGTACAATATAGTATATAGTTCAAAGTGCAGGATAAGTACCAGAAAAGTACTGTAGCTCTATCTGGCAGTCCTAGCATAGTGAAGCTGTACTGGTTTCATGTATAAAATGTGTGTATTTGTTTTAAGGTTCCTGGGTTGAACTGCATTACAGTGGCACTGGTTCTCAGAGTACTAGTCATCATGGAAGCCAGGAGGGTGACCTGGAGAAAATGCTGCTAGATGCACAGCTCGAATCAGGCAGAAGCAGCTCCAGAGGAAGCTCTCAATGCAACAGGTTTGTTATAAAAGGGGAAGCAGCCCTTTTTTATGTGTTGTAACACAGATTTCAAAAAGTTATATCCTGAAATTGTGTCTTAAGTGAGCAGAGTTTCCTTCATCTATTGTTGTCTTTGTATCAACAGTCCACTCAGAGCACAGACACCCCTCCTTCTGTGGAGAGGCTCAGAGGGAAACAGCTCACAGGTATTTGATGGAACCACTGACCTATATCAAAGTCAGTCTAGTTTCAATAATGCTGCTGTGATAGTGTACATCATAATGCTCCTCTAAACATCTGTGATGGCCAAGTTTATGATGGATGTGGCCTGATAGCACCTGATTATCCACAATTGGTGTTTTTAGTCAGATGAGGATTCCCAAGAAAGAAGAAGGGAAGTAGAGAGCCTGATGAAGAAAAAAGCTGACTGGATCTGGGACTGGTCTAGTCGACCTGAGAACAATCCACGGAAGTATGTAGCCTCTACTAATTTGGTAACCTTCACTTGTTTCAGTTCAGAGTTCGTATTTTATATAATTACTCTAATAATTAAAATAAAATGATTAAAATAATTAAAATAAAATGTGCTGTTACATAATTCCAAAGCAAATGATTATGAACCATGCAACTTTCAAACTAAGTGAAATGTGAAAATGTTTACAAGGATTGTAGCGGTAACAGGAATTTGAAATTGTTAAACTCTGCTGTGCTAATCTTAGTATATTATTATTTTATGCTGTGATAATGTCTGTGTCAGTATGACATTAAGCTGGCACTCATTGACTTTAATGTATTCACAAGAATGAAAAATTCATGTGCTCCTCTGTAGGGAGTTCCTGCTGAAGCACCCTAAGTGCTCGACCTCGCTAAGCATTAGGAACACCAGTGTCATGAAGAAGGGAGGCGTTCTCTCTGCTGATTTTCTGAAGCTTTTCCTTCCCTCGTTAATCATTTCTCACATACTTGCTGTTGGCCTAGGGTAAGCAACATCATTTAATGCCTAACTAGCATACAATACAGTAACTAAAACACTTAAGATGTAATAGCACAATGATCCTAAAAGAATAGTTTACATTTTTGACAACCTGCATTTGATGCATATACATGTAAATAATGTAAGGATTTGACCTATAGGTGGAAAATATTTTTTATATTTTTAAAATAATAATATTTTAAGGTGTATCTGCTTATCCAACTCTTTAGAAAGATCAGTGATGTAAGCAGACCTTTAATTGCACCAACACAGCATAAATAATTTAATAGTTGTCTAGTGGCATTCTCATTAAAAGATCAGTAAGATTAATAGTGATTCTATTTATGTGTTTTGATTTATGGTGGTGGGACAACACCTACAGTACTAGTAACCCACAATACTTTCTTGTGTTCAGTGTTTCTTATTTAGTTGGTAAAGGATTAAAAATAAAGTACTAATATCCCCAGGACTTTCTTCTCAACATACAGGTCAATCAGTTTATTCCAGTGTGTCCCAATTATTCTCTCTTATACTGTAAATGTGGTCAATATAATTTGCTTTATTAGGAAATTCTGTTGAGTACAAATAGTAATTTGTCTCTACTATTAGTGCACCAGCAGTAAATCTGTCATGTTTGACTCTCTTTTTTTAGAATATATATTGGGAAGCGCCTAACATCCCACAACACCTACTAAGTAGAATGGTTGTGTGTTGCGAAGCCTTATCAGCTGTGACCATCTTGGTATGCCTTAAAATGGGATCTTGTTAAGATTAAGGAAGATGTAGCCATGTGACTCAGTACAATTTGAATGAGTCCCCCACATCAGCATGGAGAGTTAAGGATCTGTCATTGCTGTTCAATGGAGGTAACTCAGTAAACACAACAGTGACCAATCCCATGCTCCTTGCTGTTGTCCCTTCTGGAGAAGACTGTTTTCCTGCTGCTTGCAGCTTAAATCTGCATGTTAAGAAACTGGTATATATTGTACATCATTGCCTTTTTCTTTTTACAATGAGAAATCACATTTGATTTTATATGATACACTGCCAGCTATTTTTTAGATAAACTATGGATGAAGAAAATTGTGACTTGTAATTTTTAAATATTTTTTTGTCCAATAGACAATTAGCTTAGTGTCTTAAAGATTGTCTCCATTATTGATTGCTCAGTTTTTGCAGCTGTACATTGTGATTATAAGAAAAATCAAGTGTTGGATTACTAAGCAGAGATGTGTACCATTTATTCATTCTACATTAAATAGAAGTTAAAAACACATGTATGGCTGTCATACATTTATTAACCCGTTAACATGTAGAAGTGTGGGACTGTCTAGTTATCGAAGAGAAAGACCACATGCGGATGAACACAATTAAAATTTTATTCAACTTTGGTCAAAATAATAAACAAGTGAATACATTGCCACCATGTTAGGAATCAAAGGACAAAGACAATGCATTATTATGGGTTTGTTTTAATGTCATCAGTATATGTATTGTGTAGTCAGCCGTAATTTCTGCAATCAAAACTATGGAGATAAGATCCACATTTTCTTTATGCAGCTCAAATTTGGGTGACATCCCTAGTAAATGAGTAAGGGCACATGAGACCTGTCTGAATCTTATTACATTATCCGGAGGCACTCTATCACAAACTGTATGGTGTGCAATCTTCCTCTTTGATGTGTTTTCATAGACAGCCACATATAGCAGCAGTATATGAGGACATAACTCTATAAAATAGGATTTACAAATAATGCACATGAGGTTTGTAAAACGTTTGGGGACATAACTTGTAGCTGTCACTGATAGAAGTAGGTATTAAGGCTGCAAATTCCCTTTGTCCTGGACCCCATCTTGTGCCATGTAGTTTCCAGCCTGCATCCTAAAACATGGTCAAAAAAATAAAAAAATTAAATCCCTTGACACAAACATGTTATTGGTTGTCTCTAACAGTGGTTCTGAAACTGGTAGCCCCAAATAGTATTTCCATAACAAGTTTGCTTAAAATCTGCTCAAAAGACAGTGGTGTGACTGGACGTTTTTCCACCTCTCTACAACATAAAAACATGCAAAGCAATAAACATGTTTTAATACATACTTCTAAATTTAAAAACACATCTGTAGTTTTAGTTTCTTTTATTATGTGGATGACAAGGTGTACTTGAGTAGATACAGTCAGTGAAATTATGTCACCGTATTGACTGGGGTAAAGTAAGAGGAGGGAGGGAAGAAAAGAAACAAGTCCACTTTCCAAATTCATGGCCTCTTCCAACAGTAGTTTGGCCTGAATATATGGCCAATAGGGGGAATGTTACAGTTAGGCTTATTGGCCATTAATCCGTGCTTCAGAGGGCCCAAAATCTTTGAACTGATGTTACAACTTTGACAAGACGTCATTTAAGGGCTTCCGAGTTCTGTTGTTAAATCATAAAATGAAGGCTTAAAATGTCAACACAAACACCAATGTTCAAGAGTTTGACCTCTAGAGAGTGCCATTCTGTCAATTAGACCCGAACTGGGCTTTCTGGGTCAGGGGGGCACGTTGATTGCCCTGGTGCCAAAGGCAAAAACAACCTAAGCTCAGACTCAAAATAAAACAGGCCTATGGATCAACCTCCTGTGGCAAAAAAAGTAGACACGTGCTTTCAAATTCTTCACCAGGAGGACAACAAGGCTGTTTCTTCTTATACAGATAGACAAGTAGTAGGCTTAACTACACAGGTACGGTAAAAGCCCTATCCTCTGGAGCCCCAAATCTTCTAGTTGATTTTGTCCTGGAAAATGTACAAGTTGTTGGTGGCTGCCACAGCTATCACGTTATCTTTGGGGTGCCAGGCAGTGTGGAGGATCTTCTTGTTGAAGTCCAGGCTGTCCACGCTGATCTCATCCTTCTTTCTCTTGCCACCAGTGGATACTTTGCGTGGTTTGAGTGTAGCCCGTGGTTTGCTGCTCTCCCGGGATGCCTCCAGTGTAATGTCCCGCCTGGTGTTGCGGTCAAACATTCGGAAGAAGTTGTTGTAGGAGCCAGTCATGATGGCACTGATGGACATTGGAAAACAAAAAGGAAAACGAAATACATTTTCTGCATTGACTTGCCATAAAACTAAAAATGCCAGCAACTATCTAAGCCAGGACAACAAAAGTAATAGCGCATGGACCGCTGTCCTGTGAAGGAGCAAGGACAATTACCTGTCACTGCCATTCCAGCAGCACTCAAACTTGTCGAAGATGCAGTCATTTTCATACAAGGAGCAGAGTTTACTGCGAAGGTATTCATGGACCTGAAGAAAAGAAAATAGTTAACTTAAATATTCACTTGAACATAATGTCATCATCTGCATTGGTATGATTTAAGTGTACTCATGGGCTCATCCAATCAACAATATTTGATCTGAGTATTCACTTCAGTCCCATGTTTTCAGGCAAATCAAAGCAAAAACCTAAAATCTTCCACTTAGCATTTATTAACATAACTTTCCTCTGACTGTGTGGCTTACCACACCTTTATGATGCTACCATTTGTGAGAGAAGTAGCCTTACTAGTATGGTTGCATGCCATTTTTTGAAAGGATCATATGTTTGTGTTCTGTGTTTGTGTATAATATTTGTTTTTTTATTCTCCACCATTTCATGACATCTGATTACTGGCTTGAAAAAAATATTTTTGCACAAGGATTTGAAAATATCCAATTAAACATAACTGAAAATTAGGAGAAAAATGTTAGTGACATGAGAGGCACACAGCAACACTGTGGAAATCAAAGCATCATAATTGAGTGTTTCTCTATCTTTATAAGACTGCTAAAATAAAGCTTAATTCATGCAATAAGTTAAAACCGTACACTGTAGATCTTAATTTGTTTTCAGTTTGTTTCAGTCACTGGATAGGCATTTATGTACCTGATACGTCTCCACTGGCCTGTTCTCCATGTTGAGGTCCCAAACTTTGACGGAGAGGTAGTCACGTGTCATCATATAGCGTCCGCTGTGACTGAACTTCACGTCCGAGATAGAGGAGATGATCTCAGAGAAAAAGGATCGGCTGCTTGGATCTTCAGGCTCTTCAAAGACTTTAGATAAAAACAAATTCTCACTTTTACTATTTCTCAGCATAGACAGTAACTTGCAACTCCTCATAAAATCTACTACTTCAAGTGAAACAACAGATCTTTTAAATAATTTGTGAATAATCACTTTTCTTAAATTGCCAAATAACCATATAAAATAAAAAAAACAATGCTTACAGTTTCTATTAGTGTATTTCCCACTAATTAATTGGCTAACCATCACAGCCCTATAGTCAAGGTACTTACACTTTGAGTGCCTATCACAGAGTGCTGCTGCTCGCATGTCACATAGACGGATGGTGCCTTTGCTACTGCTGTACACAAATACGTTGCATTGGTGTGGATGGCACTCAGCAGCTGTGATTACTTCTGTCAATTCCTCCATGTTGGCGGGCTTGATGTCTACAATATCTGGGAACACACTGTTAAGGAACTAGAACGCAATGATTACTTGGATATAAAGTGGCATATTTGCTTTCAGATGAAGAAAAAGGATACTAAAACTTCTGTCTGTTATTTCCAAGTGCCATAGATTTATTCTTAGGTCATCTGCAGAGAGGTACGTTTCATGATCACTATTTACAGAAATGGAATTAATGTGATAGGTGTGTGCATTTGCAAAGATCCTCCGTGGGCTTGCTTCTACCATGAGATCCATTGGCATCAGTACTGGTACCTGAAAATACAACATGCACCTTTAAGTAAGATATAAAATAAAAAATATATATATATATAAAAAAAAGCCCCAAAATGATACAGGTTTGATTAAATGTACCCGTAAAGATGTGATTCTAAAGGGGTCTCTGAGTCGTCCATCTTCATCTTTCAGGTTGTAACCTTCCGCTCTTTTATCTCTTTCACTTATTTTCCACAATTTGATAGTTTTATCTGACAAAAAAAGTTAAAAAGGTGTAAACATCTGTAGGTGAAATTTAGAATAGAAGAACAATCACCTGCTAGGGAATAAATAAAGTCACACAATTTCAGTAAAAATGTAAATAGCTGACTCTTACCGTTTGTTGAAAGTAGAAAGTGAGCAGCATTTTGTTGGGGTAGCCATCTTATTTTATTAATTTTTTCCTCTATTTCTAAACTTTTCAAATAGTCAAATTCTGGCTCATGACTCTGAAAAGTGCTATAGACATTGTACTCCCCGCGCAGGTGTGGACGATTCTTAGACTGAAAAAAGATATTGCAAAATTAGTCAATGCATGCAGTCAGCACATAATGTGTCACATTATTATTGTGAACATATTCATCTGTCGTCCCACATACCTCTTGTTCATGTTGAAATATCACTACTCTGCCTCCTTTATCTCCAGTTGCAAGCAATTCTCCAGAATAGTTGAACTCAACTGTTGAGATTATGTCAGCTGAAAATGGTCACAGATGAGACTGACTCAGATTTAACTGCTCAGGTTTCACAGTGGTGGTTCTGATTAAAGCTAGGATTATGCTACTGTTGCAAATTATGGTTTACTGAAATGCAGGATCTGGCACACAAACAGCCGAAATGGACTAACACACACATACACCCATTCACGTTCAAATGAATGAAAACAAGCATGATGTCACTCGACAATTTATGGACGCAGCACATTGACGTCATGGACACGGTCTCTCCCCTTTAATCGCTTAGCCACCACCTAGCACAAACTTAGCTAGCGACATGCAGATATTTACAGACAAAAAGGGCGTCTGTCGAGTTAAACTACAAAAACACTTACAGAAATGGTAACACTTGTCTCATACCTAAACTTGTACGCCTTTCTAGCTATCGTGCATCTCCAATGAAGCCCACAGAGCATCATCAGACCACCCTCTAGCTAGCTGCCCACCGTTTTAGCCTAGCCGTCAAGCTAACGTTAGCTACATACCTTCCGCAACATCTTCATCTATCGCTCCTTTCACTTGAGAGAAACACCACTGAAAATCATTTCCTCCTGCAACCCCTGTAGACAGAACACACAGTTAGTTTGAACCTGGTTTGCGTTTCATTTGGCGATAGAATGACCTGACAGTGACACAGTTTGACAACTAGCAATCTAGCTTGCCAGCGCTAAGGTTGGCTAGCTAACTTGCAGATTCAGGCCATCACACACACCAAGTGAGGTGGATCCTTCTCCTCCCTTCAAAAGTAGCTTACCCGCCATTGCTTCATTTAGCAGCTCTTGCTGTACACAGCTTCCGATAGCTAATCAACCAATACGGCTTGCTCCGGAAAGTAGATAGCATCCACAATCAGTGTGTAGACTCGGGTCCAGATCTGTCAAGACCACGGAATTATCCGTGATTTTTTTTTTTCTTCCAAAATGGCGCACAGTACATGGAGAAATGACGTCATGCACACATGCCACATCCTGGCTCCATCCATCCTCTTGAGCATCATATCATCAAATGTGCATTTAGTGTGCATTTTCTATGCATTCAACTTTATATCTTGACATCACACATTAATACCCGCTTACAGAGCCTGTTAAAGTCAATCCAGCTGCAACTCTCATGGGTTGGACAAGTAACAATTAGTTCACATTAGGATAGTACCCTAGATATTATAATTGAAGTTGCAACAAGCTAAATAAAATACACAAAACTTATGCATGCAATATAAACATTTTATTAAATGTGTTCTTAGGTAAAGTTTGTCCGTGTATAGGCTAATGGCCAGAGTTACTGCAGAGATAAAACTTCAAGCAGAACACAGCCTAGTGTTATCTATAAATTATATTATTCATGATGAAACTGTTTTTATACTTTGGCATATAAAATGTGTCCCAACTCACGAAAATGTATTGGAAGTGCCTCAGATTATATTGTGTGGTCACTGGGTGACATCTAGTGGCAAAATTAGGAAAATACAGTTTTTGTTGCAGCTATCGAAATACACTCGTTCTTGCACCTCAAAGGATCATAAAAATAAGAGACAGAGACAGTAAGATCAAGTACCAGTCCCACAATAGAGAAATACTCTTTTACAAGCAAAAGTTATTTTACTTAAGTAAAAGTACAAATGTATTAGTTGAAAAATTCTTGAATAGCAAACAGCAAAAGTAGTGTTTATGCATTATACCTTGCAAATTTCACACTGTGGATCTGTAATTATTGGTTGCTAATTGCTGATCCAATTTTGCCCAGTAACTATCAAATAAGTGTATTGGAGTGGGACTATATTTGCTTCTGAAATGTAGTCGAAGTATAGCAGACAGTGAAAATACTCAATGTAGAAATACCTGTACTTAAGCACAGGTAATGTACTTACTGCTGTAGTTTCCGCTGCTAACAGAAGCCTTTTGTGTTTTTCTTTGTGTCTTGGTCTGTAAATCCTGATTAACCAAGCACATTTAATGCGAACAAACATTTGTTACATATTAGTTTCAGGGATAGAAGTTTTGATTTGTAAGTTGTCAGTTGCTGAATTGCCGATTTATCTACTTATCTGTCATAATATGTTAATTATTTTTTTGTTTGTTAATCATTTGTTATTACTTATGATCCAGTCTGTCAGCCAACCATGTATTGCATCACTGAAGTGGTCGGTATTACTTTAGGGGAAAAAACTTTTCAAATGTTCTTTGCGATCCATCAAATAGTATGTATTATAAGAATATGCTTAGAGTCAAGATTATATACAAAAATAGATGTTAGAGCTGTGTTGTTTTTAATATTTTGCATTTTATTTTTCTGTAAACAGCACTCTTACACTCTCTGCATGGTGAATTGGGAGGACGATGGCCCACAGGGGCTGATTGTGCAATAAAAAAAGTCACACACAAAAAAGAAAATGACAAATGCTGATGAAGTGGGAGAATTTTTAATATGTAGGCCATATTGGAGTGGATTAAATAGAATAACCAGATAATGTGTGTTCTTTTTAGTGCACATGTTGATAGAAACTATGTTTGCACAGCTGCTTTAAATAGCATGGTGCCTTCAAAACTGCCGGTTAGCAAATAATTCTTTCTTTTTACAGGTCACTTGAGTTTTTCAGCCTTGCTAATCATATGCATTAAGTACCTGATTATGAGCTGCAACTACTGCACAGCAATGTTTGTCCATATAGTGTTTTTATTTGTTTTTCTGCATCCGCATATTGTCCTGAAGGTGGCAAGTGAATAAATAGGGTTGTACTCTAAAAGACCTGGACCAGAGCTCACCAAAACCTCCCCGGCATCTCCCAAGCTCCACATTCCTCTCATCATTCACACAGCGTCCCTTGGGGAGAGGCAGAGCAAAGGCCTGGAGGTTAGAAAGACTATATCTATATCTACAGACATATACGGTATATAAAGATGGACCAACTAGCACTTGCAGTATTGTTTTGATGCTGGTTGGTCTAAGCCTATTCATAGAACTTAAACAGTGTGCAAAGGAATATGACATACATATATGATCGTACTTATGTAGTTTGTGTATATTTCACGTTTTTTGATTAAGTACTTCTGAATGGTGACTTAAACTAAAAAAAAGCTTTTAACATCAACATCGACTTATACAAACCAGAACCTTGTAAAGATAAACACAGCAGAACATAGGTCTGCAGGGGGTGTTGCTTTGAAATCTTGAACTTAAAAATTAAATGCATCACAACGTGGAGCAGTGTGATAGCTGTGTGAGTATAGATGCTAATGTGCAAATTACGATTAAGTGTAGTAAATACTGATACTTTTTTTTTTTATTGTAGGGATGTATACATTTTGTAGAAATTTACTTATACTGAAAATGTCTGTCTTTATTGTGTACTATACTTGTAAATTAGATTGATGACTATTGCTCTCTGGCCTAATAGTGCACTATCTTTAACTAAATAAAACAACTCTGAAATCCCCGTCACCATGTGAAGTCAAAACATTTAACTTAAGCCTAATTTCTGCGTTAATAAACCTTACAGCTTTACTGCTGTGTACATTAGAATTTTCATAATTTTACAAGTTTGGTGTTGTGACTGTGACTGTGTGTGTGTGCAAGTGTGTGTGTGTGCTGCCATAGCTTCATCAGGTATAAGGAGAGGTGTTGACTTTATTCCGAGCCTCCAGTAACACCACTGACTCTGATAGTTCCCCATCCCTGTGGGAATTCATTATAAGACAGCTAGAGGCTGCTTGTGGATGGTTACTGTGCTGCCCGTATGTTAACTTGTCGCTATCGCGCAAGGCAAACATGTGGTGCAGCTGCTTTCTCTGGCTGTGGGCAACCTGGAGAGATTGATTGGTGAGCCTTCTGTTTTATCCAGGATCAGGGCCACATTCAGTAGACATGGTGCCTCCGGAGAAGCAGCCATTTTCCCCAGAAAATATGGCTCATTACCAGCACAGACAAAATGAAGGTATATTGACTTTTTAACATCTTACAGCACACCTATTCTGGAGCCGTTTAACAACAAGCATTTGTTATACTGGAAATCTTTACTTCTTCTTTTTCTTTTCATGTAACTAAAACAAAAAACAGCACTGATTTTAGCATGACTTCATCAGGTTAAAGTTTTTTTGTTTTTGTTTTTTTTTGCTATTGTTCTAATTTCTTTCAGTTTGAATTTACACACAGAGACATGCACGTAAATACCCATACACATCCATTTACACCCCGCACACACAGACATACCCTTCCCCCACATTTGGTCCATCAGACAGTTTTTAACACAAACCATTGGCCAGTGGATGTGTCTGCTCTGCTCAGGGGCATAAGCTCTGTCCAGACCCTCAGTCTTAACTCTCTCACGCACGCACGCACACACACACACACACACACACAAACAAACAGCAAAGACAAACACAATCAATTATTCAAGACTCTTGTTTTGGCTCATGTGTTTTTTTTCTTATTATTTCTATTCTGTTGTTTCTATAGCATCCACTGGCAACCTAACAGCCAGGAGGCCCAATGAGTGAGATATGAGGCCTGATGACTGGAGGTCCATCTATGTCTTTGTAATTTAGATGGCAGAGTATAATTTGTATGCACAACCTTCAGCGTTGTCTCATTGTCTGAAGGAAATTATCCTTGTGGCTTTGCACAACTGAGGGTTCTGAAGGAGGCTTGGAAGACAAACCTTTGTCCCTTGTTTATTTCCCCCATGAGTGGATATTTTCACTGTGGTCATTCGGTGTAGTTAAACAACACACTGAAGCACACTGTCCCTTAATTTTTTTATTTGGTGCTGCTGTACCTCTTTGGTAAAGTCCTCTGTATATGTAAGATACAGTGTGCAGTGTATATTTTACTTACAGGGACTGTCATTCTTCAGTGTGCAAATTTGTGCACTAGATGGCACTATGGCACTTATTATTCAATCCCAATACATGATTTCCATTTTGGAGGAGAAGTGTGCTTCTGACACAAATGATGATCCAAATGGATTGTTTTCCCCAAGCTGATGTTGATAGTATCGTAAAGACCTCCATATCCACTCACATTTATTAATCAGCCCTTCTGACCTTTAAACAGTAGTAGTAGTACAACACAAACTGGTCACTTCAAGTGAAATATACACAGATATAGTGAGTTAGAAGAGTGCAGGTCATTGAAGTTTTCTGTTTATCTTCAAGTCTCCTCTAACTCGACAGATTTAGAGATTGTTTTTTAAAGTGAACATCAAATAAAATATACTGTGCCAAATCAATGAAAACTGAAACAAATTACATTGAAGGTTTTATTATATTAGCTGTGAATCCTTGTAGCAATGATGCGTTTGTAACATATTGTAAATAAGATGGGTTAAATTGCACTTGTAGCTTGCCTTGAAACAGTCAGGATATTCTCTTGGGGTGACAAGAGAGCGCTGCAGACTCTTCCTCTAATAACGCTAGACAATGAGATCCCAGCTCATAACATAGGCCTCCACTATATAGAACAAGTATTGGGGGCTTAGCAGCTAATAAAGTGGCAAGTCTTCAAATCCATGTCAGAAGAGCAGAGTGCCACCGGGAGCTTTCATAACACTTGTAGTATGTGCAGGTTCAACTGCAGTGTAAAGGTTACACATCCACATTGTACTGATCTAACCTGATGAGTTGCCTTAAGCCCCACAAATTTCAAGGCTGTGTTTCTTATTTAAAGAAGCAGAACTGAATAATTCTCTCATTCTCTCTAAGAGATGACATAAAGACAGGAGTGTGGAATAAATGTTTGAGCAGTACTACTGTGTATCTTCTGTGCGCATTATGCGTTGACAAAAATGTAATGTAATTTAATTCAGAATTCTTGTTTTGTACATGTTAAGCTTGTTTTGCTACAGTTACTGTAAATGTTTTTTTTTTTTCTAAAATGAACAAAAATTATAATGCAGGCCAATTTTGTTTTTTGAATCACGCTGCCCTTTGAGTTCACTAAACACAGTCTCAGTAATTAGCCTTTATTGCCTGGTCTGTGTTTCATAAATGGACTCTCCTGCTTTCTCTTTAGTGAACCTGTCCTTCACTTGAGCACAGACACTCCTCCAGCATTTCCACCCACTTTGTTTGTGACTCTTTGATCCACAGTATTCCAGTTAAAGTTACACCCATGTGCTGCAAGTTGAAACTTTCAGTATTGTTGCTCAGGGGAACCTTATACCCGTGGCGCCTTCTGCCTTTGTCCTTCCCTTTAGCAACAGAACTCTCCTATGGTCCTGGACAAAAGGCTACTCACGACACCATTTCATGATCTCTGTGATGATACCGTTTCCTTCTCCTGCTTGCATGTTACCTTGGTCTGCTCATCTCATCTGAAATGTTAATGTCAAAAACGTCATTATGGGTCCTCCCTTGAGGCAGTTGTGGATTTGGAGGTAAAGACGGTGAACTAAAAGAAGAGCCATTATTTATCCTTACATGCATTTTCACTGAAAACAATGAAACTAATTTAAATCAGTACTTTTTCTATATGGTACACAATAAGATAAAAGTGTAAAAACCGATGCTACCAAGTTGATAATTGAACCATAAAACAAAACCTCTAATTTTGCTTTTCCAATTATACTGATGTGCACTATCAGCTGAGCTACACTCATAATGCTCATTGTATTCTGAGCACATGTACGTAAACATTACATGCATATAAATTTGCTTGTGCGTTAGTATGTGTACTAGAGTTACACATGCATGTTAAGTCTAATTGAAGCAACATTAAAATCCATTTTCTACAGCAACAATATAAACTGGTGTAGAAAACACAAACAAGGCAAGAATAGCAAATACAGTATATTAAAGTAGAGTGTAAAGTGCTGTGATGTCTTGCCTCTCCAGTCTGTCTAATCACTATGTGAGTGAAACATTCATGGTACACTAGATCAGTTCAATATTTAATTTCTCAACAAAGACTACATGATGGAACAGATGCTCAAACTTTGTATGTTTCTCAGGAGAGCAAAACTCACTTTCATGGCAGCTATTGAGTACAGAGATTCTGATTGTGTACAAGCTTTGTCTTGACTTCTTTGGGCTCTTCACCTATGCACTAAATGTACAGTCGTGGATAAGAAGATGCTCAAACATACTAAGTGTGCATAGTGAGTCAGTCCTCAAACCATGAACTGAATACATCAATTGTTTACATCCAGGGGCACTGAAAACGCATGTGTGGAACCACATTAGCGATGCGCCAAGGTTGCCCTTTGCCTGCATGTCACATTTCAAGTGAAAATTTGACTTGGCATGTTTACATAGGATTTCTTCATCTCCCTTTTAAAGCCCTATGGGCAAGCTGAAGGTGAGGGGAACTAAGATTATTATCCCCCGTTTCTCTGAGGAGCTTTTCTTTATGCACACCCTCACAGATGTCGACATTTGGTTATGCGGTGTACAGAGAAGCCCCAGATTATCTAGCGCTTCAGGAAGTCTGTTTAGCTAAAGTTAGGAGTGGTTACTTTCCTGCACCATCCTAATTTACCCTTGTGTTTTGTAACCTGGAGACACCTGTGCTTAGTCATACATCTGTGTTGAAAAGTGTGTGAAAATAATATTGATTGGTTGAATATTACTGTCCAGCCAAAACCACTGGTCTTACTTGTAATGGTGTTCACATCAATAGAGTCCTTGTGCAGACTTAGACCTAGTCTCAGGAAGCATAACAGATGGTGTACTATATGTCATAATGCTATAAAATCCAACAGGAATTGACAATTGAAATCCCACCCTGGAGTTTGCCTCTTTTAGCTTTGGCATAATCTTCTCAGGATTTCAATTGCAAAGTCAAAGAGAATAGCACATGGGGACTAGTTATCTGGGGCAAATGTGGTCTAAGGTTGACAATGCAAAGGCTATGTTTATGTGCATCACACTTGCTATACTGAATGTTTCCCAGAGTGCAAGAACATCCTCCCCTGAATTCTATTCCTCTTCCCACGTCCCAGTGCTGCCGTGGAAAGTAGGCCAAGTGAGCACCAGGGCGTTGCTTTTTTAAGATGATCAGTTTGTCAGTGTGTTTTTGTGTGTGCTCAGGACGGCTATTCATGTGGCTTGACTCTGTAGAACAAAGAGCAGCATTATACAATTTGCAGCACTTCCAATAGCAAGGAAAAGGGAGAGGTTGCAAAATAGGGACAGGACAAGTGTGGATGAAACAAAGACAAAATCTGGCTTGTACTCTAATTCATTTACTTCTTCCTTTCCACCTCTTTGTTGCAGCAAAAAGGTCCCTTGCCAGTAACACTCTTCTGCAGGATCATACTGTACTCTGCCTGGCATGGATTATTTTTAGCTATTGCTGTGCAGCTTTCACCTTGGCTCTCTCCGTCTTGACATCATAATTAACATTTCTGTTAATAGTAACACGGTTCAATATTAATAAGGATATCTGACTAAAATCAAAATGCACTTGTAGAGAAGGAATGAATTGTACTCTGCTGCTCATATATAAGACGCCCTGCCAATCACCATCTTATCCGTATTTCCTTAATGATGGTAATCCCAGTACAAGTAAATTAGAGTCACTGATGCAACATGCTGAAAATGTACATTTTGATGTGAGTGTCTTGAGAATTATTGAACTCCTGCAGGTGGGAGGAGTATGACTATTGGTTGGCAGTAGCTCCATCACAGAGGTCAGCAAGCAAATTAAAGTTCTCTTGTGTGCTAAGGCAAAGGCTGCTCCCTGTTTGGTCATGCACACGTTACACATGCGCTCTAAAAAAGCAAGGTTAAAGCTGATGCCTCCCGTTTTGGAGGCCACATTGCCCGATGCAACATGTGCCCATATCATACTTACTGATGAGATTTTTAAATGACCTTTAAAGACAGATTTTTGCGCCATGAAAAGCACAGTCCGTTTGCCAATAGGGCCTATATTATAAGTTAATATGTTCCGATTTAAGGCTGAATAATCAAATTTACCTCACTTCCATCAGCGCCACTGAGAAATGTGAGGCGGTGTGATAACTTTTTTTAAATAAGGAATTTTAGATAGGCCCACAAAACAGTGATGGACACAATCACGAAGGAGGCTGCATAAGAGCGAAGGTATCCTGGGTATTTGGTCATGTGTATTTTGGTCTAATTTTCCAGGGGATATTTTAGATGTTAATAGCCCTGAAGTGGTCTCGGTTTCTTATTTAATTTCTCTCGCCTTCTTTAAATGTAATTCGCCCACAGACTGCGCCGCGAGGCTCTAAACCGCGTAGAAACTCTCATCATTTCCACAGCAGAATGGAAATGCAAATTGTGCGCACGGGCAATGCCCTTGACAGAACTCACCACTGCACACAATTAACATGAGCACTGACAGAAGTTAGTGACGAAATGTGAGGTCACATCAGCTGTGTGTCAGATAATATGGTTGTGTTTATTCGTGACGGTGTCACATTAACCGAAAATCAAAAAGGTACACACTTGGCCGGCATAATAATACAAATAATAATAATAATAATGATAATAATACAAATAATAATAATAGTAATAACAATAATAAATTATTGTGGGGAAATTGGATTGGATTGGAAAAATAATAACGCGCTCTTCTCCTTAATTCAATAGTTTTATAAGTATTTATTAAAATGTTTGTATTCTCGTCATTTTTGCAAACAAATCTAGGGCAAACATTTTTATTTTAATATTTAAGATACTTTGCCCTACAAACCAATTCTTTGGCCGCTCTGGGGGCTGGGGAGGGGGTGGGGGTGTTAGATAAACCTATGTTGAGATTTAGCTATCTTGTCACTGTAGAACACAGCTGCCTCATATCGACACAATGATCTCAAGTGTAACCAACGAGGGGCGCTGTCCGTCTATCAGCTATAACTACTTGACACGTATAGCCCACATGATTGATCTCATCACTTTTGGCCATTTGTGTTTTACTCCTATAATTAAAAGCAACGCGCAAACTGTATTTGAATATGAAATGTGAATGTGTCATATCGAATTTGCATTTGTGTGCATTTATTAGACCCGGCGTCAGTCGCTTCTGGAATCAAAGTTTGCAATAATCATTTTATTTTAATGGAAAATAAAGCTTTTTGACGATTAAGGAAAATTAAATATTTATAAATATTGTCTAAATTCCCTAACCTATGATAAAAACCTCGACAAACGAAGTCGAGACGCGATCTTTAAAGCACAGCTACAAGTTATGGAAAACTGAAAACAAATTCTGCGCGTCACAGTAAATTTGTTTTTTGCGCGGTAGCATGCACGTGTCACATTAGCATCAATCAATCGATAATTAAATAAATGTGTAATTTTTAGGATCATTGATATATGCAAAATATTAAAAGTCTAGACTGTGGAGAGAAAAGTTGAGTTTTTGTAAACAATAAGTGGGCTGACTGCCTGTTTGTTCCATATGGAATTTGAAATGCTGCGTAACTGTAGGCGTATTTGATTAATATTTAATCGACAAAAGATCACTTTAAAATAACCTCTGTGATAAAGCCGTGAACGAATATGCTTGGTGGGTGCTAATAAGATTTCTTTTTTTCTCCCTTCTTTTGCCAATCAATCCATTAGGCAACAATGCAGGTGAGCATAATGAAAGTGTTGTCCCAATAAAGTGCATCGATGGACAGCTGGGCAGCGGCCGGCTGATTGACTTTGCCTTGACATCTGGGAGGCCCGCTGGCCCCTGGCACGCGTATAGGCTGATGTCGCCATTTACATGCAAATGTAAGGAGATCATGAGGGCTTCGCCCCGTAAATTCACACAAAAAAGAAGACGTCACCCTCAATACGGAGGAGGCTCGTCCCGTCGAGACGGGAGGTCTTCGAAGTCACCCTGTACATTTTTATTGGGAGCCACGCGTCCCCAGCAGTTTGGTTTTATATCAGTGATCAGGTCCAAATCTTTGGGGGTTCATTCATTGTGGCCACTGAATAGAAGAATGAGATAACAGGCCCCAGTGTCATCAACCGGTCATTTAAAGGAGCATTCAGCCAGGCTCAGTGCGACCAGATGCAGAGATCAAGCAAATACTTTGCACTTGTTTCCCCACTTGTCACTTATGACTTACCTCCAGCGTGCTGTTGAAATACAGGCAGTTTTTTTGTTTGTTTTTTAGATGAGAAATAAGAATTTGTGACTAAGATCCTCTTAATTCCTCACCCGTGCAAAGTTTTCCTGCACGCACCCACTAAAACAAACGGGGATCAACGTTTCCTTTATTTTGCTGCTAACATTTCACCTAATGATGGAGAGCGCATTTTCCACGGTGTAAGCCCACCACGCAGATGATCCCACAGAATGAGCTGAGACGGATTCAGGCTCCGCGCCTCAGTGTGTGGAGCAGCTGACTCTCTCTCTCCACGTCCAGATGGCTCCTGCACACAGATTTGCATTCATTTTCCTCTAATATCTTCTGAAATAGCGGGGCAGCTGCATTTGTTGTCAAATACGGTTTAAAACTCCCTTTCAGGACAGCATCGTTACCTACGTGACGGGTGTGGAGATCCATTTTCCCTCTCCAGTCAACAGTATCAGATCTAAGAGGATTTGTCTCAAAGTCTCCTAATTTGATAATCAGATTTAAATCGCCTTGGTGCGTGTAATCAGGGGTTAAGTTCTAATAAGCGACTTGAAACTGTGCAAAAAAAGTGAAGGGAGTTCTGTGCAAAAAAGATATTTGCAATCTCTGTAAAACAGACAAAACACTTAAAACATGCGTTTCGGTTTGTTTCATCTAAGGGGGGGAAGAAAAAAGATCACATTTTAACAAAGAGGCCCCTTTCAATTGTTCCTGATATTTTCCCCTCAAATTAAAATTTGGATTTCTCTTAAATAATAAAAACGTAAATATCCACACCCTCATTTTGTGACTGGGCAATTTGGCAATAGATTGTGTAGAGGTGAAAGCAACAGCTTATAATTCACTTATCTTTGGCAGCAGCTATTAACCCTCAGCACCAGCTAGATAGATTGCTCGGGATATAGCACACATCTCTCTTCCTCGCACCCTCCCCTCTCTCCCTCCATCCTCTCCTCCTTTTCACCACTAATGAACCGAATTGCCTGCTTGCCCCTCTCGGACAGAGTCGGACATGTAGGCAGTTGGCTCTTTAAAAATGATTAAGATGTTTCTGATTATTACTGATTTTACATGACGAGCATGAAATAAAGAAGACACAGAACCATGGATTTCCTGAAGTTTGTTTAATGTCATGAGACACTGTGGATCTGATTTGTAGCCCATAAAAAGAGGTCAGAAGATCTGACTTTATCTTCTGTAAATGGTAGCGATTTGACTGATTTATTTTGGCATCAATAATACGAACGCTAAGACACTGTCTGATTTTCAAACTTTGTTCATATTTTATTTCTTTTCTCAATAAATAAATAAATTCTCTGCTATGCAACACACATGAAAGCCAATTATCTGCTGTTAAAAATGCTCAATGAAAAGTTAATGCAAATTAATAGATTTAGCTATAATCACGTCTGCTTATCTGAAATCAACGTTATATTAATTACATTTAATTACATAAAATACGCATAAAAGTAAAAGTGCACAATAATAATATATCAGTTATATGAAGAAACATGATCTACTGCTATATAAAATATGATTTATGGCCTGCATTCACGTATCTATTAAGATGCTTCCGATACAATAGTGAGCAACACTTCCATCACCTCAATTTGTAAAAATAATAACAAGTTAATCGAATAAATATATAAAATACTATTAATTTTAATACACTATGATAAAACTAATCACGGAAATTGCAATCATTAGGCCAGGTAAAATTAATAAGCAATGAATGCCGACTTCCGAGTTATTATTATGTTGTTGTTGTTTTTTTTATTATTTTCTTCCTCATTATGTGTGATGGTTACACCTGGTTGAATTTTCCATATCATCAAAAAAATCAAACTCACCACATATAGGGCCTAAGCAAGAGGAAAAGTGGAGCGAATGAGTGTTCTCAGGCTGCTGCACTATAGGGCTGTACCCGTACAGTGGAGCGCTGCTGCTTGACAGGAACCGTCAGAGCTCCATATATGGTCAAAGCCACGCCTCCTCCGCGTCATATTCTGACAGCGCCTCTCCCGTGGGTTTAGAGTTTTGGCTCCCGGGAAAGATTTCAGTCCTCGGGGAAAGAGGGCTTAGTTTTGCATGTTCCCATCCATCCTGCACGACGCGAAAGGGCCCCTTATCCACCTCTCCTGTGTACTAGGAACACCTCCACTGGTGATCAGCCTTTGCCTGTGTTTGTCTTGTGGAGAAGCAGCAGCACCTTTTCAGGAGTGGGTTTTTTATTCAAGAAGAAGTCCTGAAGGTTTTGGATGCGGTGCTTCAGGGATGTGGGCACTTTGAGAGCAGCATCACCCACAAACACAAACAACTGCCATCGATTTTTCTGTGAATAGCACAAAAAAAAAAAGAAAAAAAAAGAAAAACAAAGAGGAACAATAGCAACACAAAAAATCTTGCCTATTGAACAATTCACTTTTCCAGTCTGTGGATACCGCTCTAACTAAGTACAGCACTTTGAGAATTGTTCACATCGGACGGACTGAAGAGGGAGGCAAGACCTGTGGACCGGGTTTTCCCTCGCAAGTCTGAATCGGCTGTCGCTACTTATCCTGTGAAAAAAAACCCTGAAGGATAACGCGCTTGGACGTTTATTTCCCTAATTTCACAGGAGGCTCTTTTTCACGCAAATTGCTCTAAATGTTTGGGATTCAGGAAACTATACCGCGGGGTGGGACGACGATGAAGGAGGAACCGCTGGGTGGACTGAACTCGGTCCGCTCCTGGATGCACACAGCTGGGGTGGTGGATGCAAACACAGCCGCCCAAAGGTACGCATGCCAAAAGCATCTGATTTTTCTCACGCATTCCCTCCTCATCATATCGACCCCTCAATCCCCTGAATACTCTGTATCAATTACGGTCTCCCAATAAATGCCCCCCCTTCGGCTTTCCCTTCTTTCATTACATCAGATTACCCATTATTGTGACAAATCAAGAAATCTCCCCCGTACTCAAGCGTGCTTCTGCATCTCCAATGTTTCCATCAGCTTCTCCATCATCTAGTATCCCCGGTGTCCGCTGCTTAACCGAGATGGTCTCTTGTTTTCTCCCCGCAGCGGTGTCGGCTTGGCACGGGCACATTATGAAAAGCAGCCCCCTTCCAACCTCAGAAAATCCAATTTTTTCCATTTCGTCCTGGCGCTGTATGACAGACAAGGTCAACCCGTGGAGATCGAAAGGACAGCTTTTGTGGACTTTGTGGAGAAAGAAAAAGTAAGCGGCGTATTTTAGAAATACATGCACCCCTGTATATAATCACCACCAAGTATCGAAATTATGTTCTCTGAAACGGCAGTGGGTTACTAGGGGAAGTCACGTGTAATATTGATTTAGAAAGAGAAGAAAAAAAAACTCAATTTGTTGATGACAGAGAGTCGTTTTAACAACTAAAGCTGAACAGAAACTATAAATATTTTCAACACGGGGACATGTGGTACTGATTGTCAAGTTGTTGTGTTGATGCACGTTCTCACAAACTGTTGTCTTCTGCAGGAACCAACCAGTGAAAAAACTAACAATGGGATACATTACAAACTACAGTTATTGTACAGCAACGGTGAGTTAAAACCTCTTTAACCTCTTGCAAACACGTCCGCATATATCAAACAGTAGTTTGTCTGCCCCCCTAATAATAAGCAAGAATGTTAATAATTATTGTTATTTTATTAATGATAAAAGTAAAAACGTTCTAATAATTTTACAAATGTAGTAACCTAACTTTGAACTCTTTACATTTTTTGCTGTTAAACTTTTTAGAGGTCTCTCTGCGTTTTATTTATTGCCTACAATTGTACAAAAAAAAAAAAAAAAAAATCACACGAGGTTTTGTTTTTCTCTCTCCCCAGGCGTCAGAACAGAACAGGATCTTTACATACGGTTAATCGATTCCATGACGAAGCAGGTAAGCTGCTATTACACGTGTAACGCTGCTCACGTCCGTGGTTCAGTTGTGCAAAAAAAAAAAAACCCAAAAAACAAAACCCCCATAAAACCATAACCGTGCAAACTATCACACCTGAGATACATACACCACACGGTTTAAAAAAAGAGGAAAAAAAACTGCTGGCAAAATGCATTTGTGACACAAAATAAAATCAAATTACCAGTGTAAGCAGAAGAGACAGCTTCTGCTATGACTGTTTACGTTTGGCCATATCATATAGCAGGACTCTAAAGTCAATTTTAGTTTAGGCTCACTTGGTCCAGCATTAAAATTTAAACACTACATTGTGCTCCTTGCGATCTGATTTGGCTTTCCCTGCACAAAGTCAGAGGTGACGCTCTAAATGTATTTAAAAACAATTTGCATCAAGAATTGTATTTATAAATATAAATATTAATAGGTTTTCTCTCGTGTTCCTCGCAGGATTTATGAGCCCAGCGCACAAAGTATTGTTTTTAGTCTTAAATGTGCATTTTAAGCCAATGCAAAGATTTGTAAATCTTATTATTATTCTGAAAATAAAATGAGACATAGTCATTTTGGCTTTCCAGCCCATGTTTTGTTATTAAATGAAGGGTTTAGGTGTAGCCTGCTGAATAGAGCCGTGAAGCCTGGGCCACTGGTCACAGACAACATTCCTGCGCGAATGATCCGAGTCAATGACGCAGAACAAGCAATTTATGGATTTCTGTTTCTACAGCTGCAAATAGCGACATAAATCAAACCAGTATAGATAATCTCCCGGTTCCCAGAAAAAAAAGAAGCATCAGGTCAAGTAGGACAGCTTTTAAAAGCGAGAGAGTGATGCGGCCTGGTTCAGATATGTCACTTTTCAAAGTCACTCTTCATATTGGCCTGAAGCGTGCCAGAAAAAAAATAGTGGAATTTATTTATGGCAGGAAAATACAGAAAAAGCATTATGCTGCTTATTTATTGTAATTTTCCTATTTATTGATTTTTTAGTATTTTATCTAGAACGTGGTGCTTTGCTTGTGTTTACACTTGGTGCCGGTTCAGTACGAGGGAGTAAAGTGTCTATCCTTAGAAATGGAAGAAGGAGGGAGGCATCGAGGGAGGGAGAGAAGAGCGGCAGAACTGATAGCTCCACGCCATCTGTTTCAGCCAATGCTCAAAAATTACTCAACCGTACCGCCAGACACCGCTTTTTATCCACAGAAAGATCATTGTTAGCGGCTCAAAATAAACAACAGATTGCCCATTAACACTTTCCCCCAAATATCCCCAGATTATAAGCATATTGATGACACTTCTATTGGATCTCTCCTTATGAAAATCCCTCTGTCTCTCTCTTTTTCTCTGTCTGCCTGAGCCACAGGATATTATCTAGATTAATAAAAAAAAGTACAATTTTATTATTATTATTTGCATGAATTTTGTAATTATATTTTTTTGTATAATTACTGCTGCTAAAATATTGTTGTTGCTATTATTATTAATGGTAGCTTTTTGTAATTGTTTATTTAGAAATATGTAACTTATGTTTAGATAAATTAATATAATTTATAACACTGGGGGATTGCTTTGATTATCTTAACCATATTTCTTACTCAGCCTTTGCACTCATCTAATATATTGTGTTGTCCTGACATCATGTGTATTCATGTCGTGATTTATTTTATTAAGTGCGGAAACAGCAGATACAGTGTGTTTGTCCAATTATTTGTGAATTCATGCGAATTAACATGTTTGAGAGATGACTGTGTTTTCACTTTATTTCCATCTCATTTCCTCTCAAAGGCCATAGTTTATGAGGGCCAGGACAAGAATCCAGAAATGTGCAGAGTTCTTCTTACGCATGAAATTATGTGCAGGTAAGCATTATTTTTGCTCTGTCCATTTTGCAGATCCAGGCAAAAAGTAATTCCCTCCCATTCAATAAGTTTTGACACTCGTGATGTGATGCAGCAATTCAGTGTCCTGTGGTCCTTCAGCACTCACACACCCAGAGAGAGAGAGAGAGAGCTGCTGTCAATTCTAACTTTGATATGATGTGATTCCACTTTGATATGAATATGACAGTGAAAATGAACTGTCTTTTGCAGTGAGAAGAAATTGAATGTATAATAAACTGTCAGTGACACAGTACATAAGCTATATTTATTTTTAATATTCAGTTTATTTATTTTTATATTTTGGGAATTGTATGTCACCATTTAAGCGTGTTAGAGACTATGTGTCTTCTATTATGTTATGCATGGAACTTGTATGCTATGTTTCTTTTTAAAATTCTTTTTAGCGCAGTGTCAGTTCTTGGTTGATCCCACCTGTCAACAATGATCAGCGAGCCTTTTAGCGTCATTTAACCACATAAATCTCAACCTCTCATATTGCGCTGCTATTCAGCGCTGTCATTGATACTAAAAGGAAAAACGTCTTTTGTTGTTATTGTTGAGCTCAGCATGAGCTTTGTGAACATTGAATTCGGATACTGTCGGTTAACCTCTCCTTTGTTGCACCGGTGCATTGTTCCAAGTTACTGGTTGAGAGCAAGTACAGCATGAGAGCTGAGAATGATTTGTCTTTTTCCATGCATAAACTCATCACTCATGCTCAATTTATACATGCATCCATCACTTATTTGTGACACGCTGAATATGCTTGTGCTCTAGAGGTAATATTTTTTTTGTCAGGAGGAAGTGTGTTTTGCTGCTGAATAAATACCTACTTTAACTGCTGCCTATTATCAGATAAGTAGATATACATAATAAAAACAGTTATAATAAGACAAACCTTTTAATCTCATCTTATTTGGATGCTTGTAATACACTACTTTTAAGATATTTTTTTGCTCTAATACCTCACAGTGCCTTAGCTATAAAACATGTCTTTATTATTGCTGCTAGAAAGTCATGTAAATCAGCCATATTTAAATAGCATGCTGTTGACTGACAGTAGCTTTGCACAAAATCTTTGTTTTCTTTATGCACCATATGGCATAAATCAATCTTATTCACGTATGTTTATATGTTTTCATTTTGAATGGAAGCTGAGATGATGTATTTGTTTGTTTTTGCAGTTTTGATTCAAGTCCCAATCAAAGAAGTGAAAGGCAGCTAGCTATAGGCTTAGGGAGGAGATGGTTGAAACGTGGTGGAAGATAGATTAGTGCTTTTGAGGCCATAATTGATAAATGCCCCGCAGAAATATTGGTTGAGGGTGGCACCTTGCATCTCCCTCAGAAATAGCAGCTTGGCAATTAGAGGTAAACAAAAGCTGAAGCTGTGAAAAGTGACTCCCCTGCCTCCTGGCCCAATCCCCACTCCCCTCCCCTCCAACACTAAGCCAAACAACACAACATGTTGTTTTCACCATTTTTATCAGCCATCAGCATCAATGGAAAGGATAGATTGAGTGAAGGAAATCTCCTGGCAGTTTTTTTTCCTGATTTCAAAACCACTCCAAGGCACTTAATAAATGTATGGGGTTTTTGTGTGCATTATTTATTTATTTTTATTTATTTAGCAAAGTATTGCTTGTTCTGACACAAACTGTCTATGCTCCTATAGCCGATGCTGTGACAAGAAAAGCTGTGGAAACAGGAACGAGACTCCATCAGACCCAGTGATCATTGACAGGTAGGCTGTGTTCAGCTTCTTCTGTGTTTGTGAACGGCGGAATGAGTAAGTGAATGAGTGAGTGTCTGGCTGACTAAATGGATGAGTGACTGAGTGGATGAGCTTGTGAACAAATGAGTTCCCTCCCGGCGTGCCAGACGGCCCGGTTGGGCTGACTTGCATCTTATAGCTCACAGTGTGGGAACTGTGGGTGATTCTGTGTGAGCGGCTGAGGGGCGTCTTTCCCAGGTACTTGTGCACTGAGGGGCGGTCACCACCTGGATAGGGTTTGTTCAATCACAGGTGGTTCAATCACTAGAGGATCATGGTGGGAATACACCTAATTAGCTAAGGCAACTTCACATTTATTTGGCTGGCTTCCATTCTTTGTTTACGACAGTGACGCTTACACTGTCAATAGTTGTTTTTCATTGACTGTTTCCTTCTCTCAAGTTAGCTGTAAGCTAGGTGCCGTTAAAGTTTTGTTTCAGAAAGGATAAACATTTTATGTCTGCTGTTTTGTTCTGCACCTCCAGGCAACTTACACTCGCCACATATACTTATATTACCTTCACCACTTTCTAAAGAGGAAGAATAAATGGTCTTCTTTCAGACACTGACATTTTACCCATGCTGTGAAACTATATGTCCTGATCAGTATGAATATGTACAGGTAGGTGGATGATTGTGTGTGTCTGTGTGTGTGTGGAAATAAGGGTGAGGTAGGGGGTGTAGTTTGAGCGTTGATCTCAATGTAACTCTCACCACGTAGTAGGGAGAGACAGCAATGCTAATGTTTGACTAGCCGGAATCACTGTTTGCTTAGCGGAGAAAGCCTGGTATCTGACAGAGGGGACAACTCTCTTATTAGTAATCAAATAGGGCTGAGCAGTTGTTGCTGCCACTCCACTCCAGCGGCTTCTCATGCATCAGGAAGTAGGAGCTGGCTGCCCTGGGAGCCTGGATGGATTACCAGAGCTACTGCTGTCTGAACTCAAACTCACACAGACACACGTAGATTAACGCATATACACACTCGGATGAGGGCACAAACAGACAGACAGACAGCACCCACACACATGCACTTTCTCATATGCGTGCATGCTACTTGTATGTCCTTTCTTGCAATTGCTCTGGTTCATTACGACAGTCACAGTAAATATACAAAAAAAGACATTTAGGACATTGTTGTTAGGACAGTTTTTTTGCTATATCTTATAACAAATGGATTGCTTATTAGTCAGGTGTATTTGTCAGTAAAGGGACGTTAGTGCGAATATTAACACATAACTCCAGACATCTACTTTGCCTAATTTCCGCTGCTTTCATCTTTGCTTTGTGTTGCTTTGTTGCCTTTCACTGTTTAGAGTTTCGCACACCATTGTTCTTCAATCTGCGGGACAAAACATGTAACATAAGTACAATAAGCAAAATGAATGCATGGAGAATTAAAGTCAAGAAGAGGGGTGGGAAAAAAAGAACAGGGAAAAAAGAAGCGGATGGATATTGTAAGCTCAACTGGCTCAGGGAGGGCTCGGATTTTCATTGTGACGAGTCTGAATAGGAGTAAAGTATCCCTTTCCTTGCACAATGAGCGGCTCTGTTGAAACACAAAAGCATATGTTCCTCATTAGACCCTCCCATTGTCTCCATGTCGTAACTATGAGCCCGTCAACTCACCCTAACAGACCCACACAGGTTCCCAGTGACTGAAGGAGGCTTGCGGAGAGGGGTGCTTGTGAAAGGTTGCAGGGTTTAGCAAGAGTTACGGACATAACCAGAGCACACTGTAATCTTGCTATGCAAGGTTATTTACTGCCATTACTTGACTGTTCCCGTTAAGCTTTCAGTTAAAGCTTTCATGTTTTACAACAATTTTTGTTACATCTGTCATTTTCTCATGCACATTATTACAGGCACCTGTACTGCGGTTGCTGCTGGCAGAAACTGATTATTTCCAATTGAGTAGAACATAGTTGAGTGACATAAACCTAGAGGAGAGGTTTGATTGTTGAATCAGGCATGTCTCATCTGTCTACAATTACAGTATGAAAACCAGCTAGTACTGCCACATTTCCTAGTGAAACAGTAGCATGGCCGAACCTTAAGAAACAGATTTGGAGTGAATCATTGATGGCGTTCATTCGCTGTAACATTTTCCCAGATGGTAAGAGGGGAAAGCGCACACAGCTAGCTGGCATCTAGCAAGACATTAACTGGCGTTCCCATGGATCTGGCATATCCAACGGAGTTTGGGAAACTTATCATTCCAAATGTGTCCTATTTTCCTGCGGTCAAGCCAGACATCTGTTTACCCTATTTTCTCTCAGAGTTTTGATACAGATTTTCACTCTGATTTTTGAAGAGGAAGGATTCTCTTAAAAAAAGTTGGTTAGATATAGGCCCAACAGCTGTCACAAAGTTTCAGCACTGCTTGGTCTTTAAATATTTCAGCACTTACATGTGATGCCCTTGCATTATTCATACTCATTTTTGGATGAAGAAAGGCCCTATTTTTTTTGCATTTGGGTGGGTTTATATGTGTTGTGACTCAAATTTCAGCATCTTTTGGTAAAGTTAGTGCACATTTTGCTCAACAAAAAAGTCTACTGTATTTAAATAGCGTGAGCATACTTTTTTTTTTTCTTGACATATCGAAATGACAATAAAAATAAAAAGCCACTTCCCGCTCATCAAAGAAACTGTAATTTTTCCAGTGACTTATTGTAGCACTGTCGCTATGACCACATCACAGTGCAGTTTGGTGTAATCATCTCTCCCCTTTATAAATCCAGCAGAGCTACAGATGTCACATTTATAAGTTAATGGTGCCTTAAAGTAAGTGGGGGTGTAGGTTTATTCACTCGGTAATTTGAGTCTTTAGAATTATAGTGATGAGGTACCCAATATCTCATTAGATGGTTTTCCCATTTACAGTGCATGCAGTGTATAGGCAAACATAACTCAATTTGCGATGACTCTCTTGGTCTAGTATTTGTCTCCGCTCTCTTGCATATTGACTTTGTCTCCTCTTGTGTGAAAGATTAGATACATTGTTCAGGCTTACGCATGGAGTAAGACAGCACATGTTGAAAGAGGAGAGAAAATAACCCATTCGGTGTGTCAGGGTTCAAAGGTCACGTTTTACTCTGAGATGCTGGGGCAATTTATTCAAGTAGAATCGAGACAGAAAGCGAATGTGTATGTTCTTCCT
>JAUYWH010000007.1:13039165-13052594 GCA_034779795.1 Ctenopoma multispine
TGAATTTTGAATTTATTGTATGTTTATACAGTTTAACATCCTGTGTCAATTTACGCTGCCATTCAGAAACGGATTCTGAACCAGATCTAAACATGTCAGCTCCATTTATTCCAGCGGCTACGGCACTCGCTTTCACTTCCTGTCAGAAAGGTCAGAGAGCACTGACCTTTGGAGTGCAGCCCAGCCACTGAATAATTCATGACATTGACTTGTTTTTCCCCTTATTTTTCCCCTTGTCTCTTTTTTTGGTCAGCACACATGGTTGTGCTGTGGGAGGCTTTTATTCATTTAGCTCATTTATAAAGGCCTCACCACACCTGTTCGTGTGTTAATGCAATTAAATTTTGGCCTAATGTAAATTTTGCTTAGCTTTCCGTTATGTCCCTCATTAGTAAGCCTGTATTTTCTAAATGACTTTGCGTTATCGTTCATTTGTGGAACACCTACGAGGTCATTTCCCAGAGTGCACTTGACTTGTTGTCAAGTTGTTTACCAGAAACAATAGAGCGCAGCCTTAGAACGTCTCACATGTGGTTCCCTCGGCCTACTAAGAAACAAATCGGAAAATTTGTGTGCTCCCATCTGGTTTTTGCAAAACCGTGATTACCTCCAAAAGCTGAACAAATGCCAGTATTTATAAGGTCAGCCCTTTATGTGGAAATGTGATGTAAATGAGAATCAGCGAAAGGGGACATTAAACAAAATTAAATTCATTGTCTCCTTTAATGTCATTTACATTTTTGGCTAAGCCCTGGACTGTCAAAGAGGATTTCTAAAACCATTTTAATTGCACATCAGAATTGGAAAAGAGGGTGTGTTTTCACTGAGAGGCTGTTTTGATAACCTGCAAAGAGAAGTCTGTTTATGAAGTATCTAAATGACATGTTTTCACTGCATCTGCAGAGGGGCAATTAAGATGGCACTCGGTAGGTAGTGTTAATCTAGCATTGTGCTCTTGCCATCCATAATGAAAATGATGCAGTGGATAGGGTCACTGTTGTTGTGATTGTGAGTTGATTGCTGCAGGTGTTCCCTCTGTTGTTTTACATTATATTGTTGAGCTCTGGGACCTGCGGTGCAATGATTTTAAGGCACTGCACTGAGACATTTAAAGCTGTTAACTTGTATAGGAAATAGTCTCTTACTATATTTACACACATGCATACAAACACCTGCACACATGTGGGACCATTTGTGGCCATCGTGGCTTTTTATTTATTGCTGCGTTTGGTGTAATTTCTGTGACAGATGTGAGTTTTTGACACCCATTGAGAAATAGGAGAATAAACTGGCCACCCCTGCCTAAGTCGACGTGCTGTTTGAGTGAAGCCTGAACTCTTGAGCCAGAGTAGGAAGAGCAGGAAGTGTTGAGAGCGAAAGCTGTACTTGGCAGCTCTCCTTTGGCTTGCACTTGCCGAAAAATGAAACCCAGACCCTCTCTGCAGCCCCAGAGCCAGAACCTCCTTCCCAGTGCTCCAACATCCAGGATTGGGTAATACTGTTCACTAAGCAAAACATTACCTCAAATTATTCTCGCCCTGTTTTCTATTCCCTCCTCCCTCATGTCGGTTTTATCGCAGTTTGTAAATGTCAAGACACGTACAAAGACGCACAGTATAAATGATATTTTCCAAATTATGCTCACATGTTTGGGTTCACATGAGTGGCGGCTGAACGTAACGTGGTGCCTGACGTTCCCAAGGGAGACCCACCTCACTAGGGTAGGATTCCCCAGTGGCATCAGCTAATGGCAAGACTTGACAACAGCAGAGAAGCCGGGGGTGTTGTGTTTTACTAGCGCTGAGCAGGGGTGATGACTTTAACATGTGTGCACAGAAAGACGGAGATGTTTGTGTGGCGTATGCGCATGTGTTTCATGTGTGTCTCTTTGTGTGCACACTCTTGCGTGTGTTGTGTGTGTGTTTGCACACTGTGTGTGTGTGTGTGTGTGTGTGTGAGTGTGCTGTGCTAAAGAGAGAGGTGTGCAGTACGAAAGAGTGGCGCGGGCCAACAGAGCGACGGATTCGGCTCCAGCTTGACGGCAGTGAAAGACGAAACATGGTTCCACATGTGTTGAGAAAGAGCAGTCCATCTGTCCATGGAGACAACCCCTCCCCCCTTCACCACCCCTTCTCTTTCCCTCTTTCCCTCTCTTCCTCACCTCTTCCCCCACTCTCTTACTCCAGTGGTTCACTGCTGACAGAAACAAGGCCAGAGCTGGGGTGATGGGATGAATTCTGGGCCAAGAGCAACACTGGACCTTGTATACACACACAGTTACACATATACACACACACGCTAAAGAGAAATAAGAAAAGGTTATCAAATTTTTTTCTTGTTAGGTATGTTTTTCTATGTTGTTAAAGTTTACTATGTTCAGTTGCATTCACTTACTTGGTTTAGTGCTGTGTTAATGTGATTTAAATCTTGCTCTGGAGCAATGTAAGTGATTTATTTCGATATTATGGAAGAAAACTATCTATTAAGATTTATTCACATTTCCTTGACACGCTGCTGCAATAAGCCACCATGGTGAAAATCTTACATTATTGAAATTAAATCTGAAGTAAATAAAACATGCCACTCTGTCTCAAATATTTAGCAGCTCTCCTTTATAATTAAACTTCGAAGCTGTTTTGAAGATGTTGTTTGGTTTTTTAAAGCATTAATGACGCAAGAGCTTTGTCAAACAGGTCCGGATTCTGTGAATTGCATTTAGGTCACTGAGACCAATGTTTTTTTAGCCATTTTTTTCTTTTGAAAAAGGGTCTCCTTTCTTTCTCTTGGCATGTTCTCACTCCCATTCAATCCTTATTAGGTTTCCCCTAATTGTCAAACAAACTGTTGGGTCAACCTCAGTCGTATCTGGCCGTAAAACAGCACATTAGGCCCTGGTGAGGGATATATGTGGTATTTCATCGGAGACGGAGTAATGCTGGGGTTTTATGGTTAAGTACCAGTTCACGCCCACGCCATTTGTTTCGCATTAGAGTGGAGGTTTTGTAAATCAGATCAATATGTTCGCTGAGATGTGATTCCTTGCTGGGATCTCCCGAGTCGTTCTTTCCTCAAGTATTTTTCTTAGGGGACTGGTTGTCGATGCACACTCCTCCACTCCCCCTCCCTTCCCATCTTTCCATTTTTCCCTACCTCTGTCAGTCCCTCCCTCCATTTCCACCTCAATCTATTTCCATTTTCTGAATGTAGCAATTTGTAGTGTGACATGGGCAAGATTAGGATGGGAAGCAGTCTGAAGATTTCATCGGACATGGTCCTGCTCCCGCTGGTGTGAGGTCACAGGACAAAGATGGGGGAATTCAGGGATAGGGTCATCAGTTACCTCGGGGAAACGAGCTGGTCTGCTGGCTGCTCTGTTGGCCCCAGGGGTGCCTGGGATGTATCGGAGGAGAAGCCCCAGAGAAAGAGCCCTGAACCAGTGTCATTTATTAAAAGTGACAAGTTATTTCTAACTATAGCTCTGTTTTTATTGTTTTACAATGCTGTCATTTGGAACAGTGCCCCTCTGCTCAGGAATCACAAACAAGTGATGAACGAACGAGGTGACCTGCTTTTTTAACATATACACATGCTTAATGGACTTCGGAGATGCACATGTGTTGTTAAATTATATTATGTATTTCGTTTGGCCGCTTAAATTAAACAAATGTGAAAGTTTAATAAAGATCAACTGTATGATAAGTGAAAAAAAAATGTCACCATTCACCAGTTTTCTCCAGGACATTTGTTCAGTAAATTAACAACAGCTTACAGTATAAATCTTAAGCTGACCTCTGCATAATGAGTACCAGAAGTTCCACAGAACATAACCGCACTGTGGTGCATGTGTGCACAGAGAGTAGAGTCTATTTTATTGTTTTGAGTTGGTTGGACTTCTTTATTCTGAAGTTTTTTTTAATGAAAAAAATCCCATAAAATTCATGTTAATAAAGGAGGATTTATTCCATGTTTGACCAATGCTCTTCATTGGGGGTCACTGAGGTACTCTGCAACCCCTCTTTTTTACTGCCTGCCCCAACTGCATTAATGATATATGACAGAAATTTCCTTGTGCTGGTTCAGTGGCAAGAAAGGTCCTGGCTAGTCTATATCAATCCATCTGACTTATGTTCCCATGTCTTGAATTACCGCTTGATGGAAACCTGCTGCGGGCTTCTCTTGCCAATTGAAATCAGATCTCCTCCACTGCCTGGTGTGATATTGATCCATATTCAACACCCAGGCTGCCGATCGATCAGTATTGATTTACAATAAAAAACACTCCTCTGCTTGTTCAGCACCGAGATCGATACTTTAAAGCAAAAGAAAAAAAAATTAAAAGAAGAAAAACAGGATTGTGCTTTTTTGCCATACAGCTGGAATATATAAAAATGTGAGGAGATGTTTCATTTCATTAGGAGTCTATGAGTTTCAGTGACCAAACCTTGACCACACTGGCAACCAGCAACCACATCTGCGGTGAACAATGATCCTGTCCCACCATGTGAGACAAACCAATAAAAATGGTTTAACGGGATGACACTTCTATAAGGACTCATTTATTGAAGGAGGTGTGTCTGTTTCTGAATTAGTGGCACATCTGTCCTCCAATGGGGAGTGCTAAAACTGTCATATCAAATTTATCTGAAAATTGAAACAGAAAGCTAAAAGTGTCGGATCAAGCCCGAGCACTTCAGCTTGATTTCAGCGTGTTAACACAATGACATGATTTCCTGTGGTTTTGATATTAATTTGCTTTTCATTCTCTATCCCGCCTGCACATACACGCACATTCATGCCGGGTCTCTACCTCCCACACTGTCATCATTAGCGCTCTGTACAATGCAAAACACACTAAGGCAACTAGTTCAATTCCAGTCCAGATCCACTTTTCTCCCTGTCACATCTTAGTCCTAATCTCTCGGACTTCCTCCCCTCTCTGCCAAATAACTGTTCCCATCCAGCAGGTCCCAGCAATGGCCTGGGCTGCCAACATCTGAAAGTTATTATCCCCAATCTCTGACATCCAGGAGTTTACAGTTATATAATGATGGGGAAAACCACATGTCCCCAGAGGCAGAGAACATTTTTGAGATGCCTCCCCATCTGTTTTGGGGGAGCTGCCCATTCTGGGCCAAACTCAGAATGGCAGGCAGGCAGATTTTTTTTTTTTTTGTAATCTTTTATTTTCTACCACTGTAACAGGCCAGTCTGGGAGTCATTATATGGGGTGATAAAGCAAATCCAATTGGGTCAGGTTCCCCTCCACACAGTGCTGGTGGCACCAGCTCTTCTTGCCTCACTGCTCGTCCCTGACTGTGTAAGTGGTGGTTGTTTGTTTGTCCTAGAGAGCCTGGTCTGAGGAACTAATGCAAGCCCGGGGGCCAGCCAGGTCGGAGGCGACGGTAAACCCGAGCTGCCTAGTGTAGCAGTGCTCCCTCATTGCTGGCTCGGCCTTGTTTGGACTGCAGCTCCGGTTTGCTTTCTTAGAGGGAAGCTGAGCCTCAATAATCATTGAGCCTTTCAGTCGGGTGGGGAGCACAGCAGAGAACATCGGGAGTGATGACATAGGTCCACAGAGGCCTGGCTCGGTCCACCCCTGCTGCTCTTAGAGTATTTATTTTCTCTTCTCATTGTATGGTTTAAGTCACACCATATTATGTTCGAAGCGTATGCACGTGTATAGGCAGGCAGATGTGTTGGAGTGCATGGCATACAGCTGTAGGCTTTGTTTTTACTAATAACACCAGGGATTAGTGACTTGATGACCTCGGTGTAATCTTTATTAGTCTGTTAACCAAATACTCTAGTAATGAAGCAGCCAGATGATGCGAGAGCAGTGACACAGATAAGCATGCTAGTATTGAATCACTACCTAAACTACCTATTTCTACATAAAAGTATATTTCTGCCAAACTGTTCCAAAATCTTACAGATTTAGATAATTTTAATACCCCATGTTTCCCCTGTGGCACTTCTCTAAAATGTTTTATTCAGCATCACCACTCTGTTCTGTTTTGTTACGTTATTGAAATGGGTTGTCGATTCGAATAGAGTCAACCTGGTGGGCCAATCTCATTGTAGCCAGTGGAGAGTGAAAGCCATCTCTGCAGCATAGGCTCACCAGAACACACACAGAGATTGGACAAGGGGGGCAGTGAGTGCGAGAGTGCCTTCTCCAGATGGAGATCCCAGATATGGGGGGAAATGTCCGGGCCATTTTCCAGGGTTTCCATAATGGGAATCTACCCCTTGCTTGCTTATTAAGTTGTGCACACAAGGTGGAGTGAGGAAAGAGATGGAGAGGAGAGGAGATAAGGGCAGTCGAGGCGAGAGATGGACAACCTGCGTGCCGTCACCTCTCTGTTGTAAGTGTCAAGCAGACCCTGTCGGAGAAATCACAGGTCATGTGGATAGATGATTGTCAAAGCACCACATTGATATAAAGGCTTTCTTTTTTCTTTGAGCTGCAGAGGCGCATGATAAGATTTGTTTTTGTTTTCTGTCGGAGAAGGAGAGAGAAGTATGACATTCAGGTCAGGAAGGTCGGCTCTGTGGGTCACTGGGTCACAGCCTTTTCGGTACCTGAGTAACCTCACATGGCTAAGTCATTTCTCAGGCTCCCTGAAATGATGGTGGGGTGTGAAGAGGAGGGGGTAGGTTGAAGAGGTGGGCAGGAGAGTGATCTATCAGCAGCAGTAGCAGACATGCAGACAGCATGGCAGCTACTGCAGCTAAACAGAGTGAGACAGATAGGCAGAAGTCTCTCATACGTAACACCAGGAGCTTTAAGGAGACAGCACTGAGTGTTATGGATGCTTGACATTGACCTCTTATACAGAGATGGCATATTTATCAAGCTTGTAGGACAATGGTGTATTTGTTTGTAAATTATTTAGTTCACTGGGTGAAATGCTCTTTTCCTCACATAACACTTGCCACTTTTGTAAGACAAGAACAATCTGTTTCTATTCTCCCTTTTGTGCGTCTTGTCAGCTGTTTTCTACAAACCTTAGAATTTAGGTGATCATATTTTGAATACTGTCAGTTCTATCAAGTCAAATCTACTTTAAAAAGAGAAGAGGAAGAAAGCTCTGAAGCTTACATTTTTCTCGAAGAGAAATATTTGTGTACAGATAGGCCTGTCATTCTGTGAAACAACATTCATGATTCTTTTATTGGTGCTCAGCCATCACCCCCTCTCTTCCTCTGTGGAAAAAAGGGCTAGTCTACAAAGTGGCTTTTTGTCGTTTGAGAGAAGTAAACTTCATCAGGTCGACGGCGAGGTGTGCTTCACATGTCACTCAGTCGAGCTCTCTCCTAATGAAATGCTGCATACAGATTTCTGCCTGCGGGCTCAGGGGGATAAGACCGTGGTAACAGAATGAAACAAACCCCTTCCCATTCCCTTCACTCACTCACACACACAAAAAACATACACACACACACAAACACACATTTATACAGCCGTACACAAACTCAAACACACACACACACTTGCTGGAGAGCATCCATGTGAGGAGATCCAAATCTGCAATTTATTCAAATATTGATATTTCTACTTGTCAGGAGAAAGGTGCCTTGAAATTTCCTCTGAGTACTCCTGTCAAAAAAATAGCAGGAAATATGTCAGATAATTCATAAATGGAGTTCAGCGCTGCAAAGTCAGTTGGGAACAGCAAAAAATATATATGCTTGTCAATGAAGAATAGGAGCAATATTACAGAGCCTGCTGCTCATTCTTCCATCATGTCAAGCAAACAGCTTTTGCAGGCCGTAAGTGTATGTTTCTTAGTCTATGTGTGTATTTGTGTATATCAGTGTATATTTGTATTTGTCCTCATGTACGTACATATGTATGTATATTTATGCATGTGAATGTGCGTGTGCTTTGGCAATGTTGTGACTTCTACTTAGATATGTTTGTTATCTTTTTCCATCAATATACCCCATTTCCCATCCCGAAGCAGCCAATGGGAAAGTGTCCTTCTCTTTTTTTTTGCAGAGGTCCGTAACCGGACGCTGGCCACCATGTGGTTTGAATTAGGGCCCCCGAAACTGTGAAGGACGCCTTGAATGACGTGAGGCACTTGCAGACCAAATTCCATTCTGCTGAATGGTGGAGAAAAGAGCTCTCCGGAATCCTCCGAGATTTTTTGGCTCAGGCCCGCCAGCGATTAAAACAGGGCGGAAACCAATAACTCAGTGAATCATGGGGCAACGTCCCATGAAATCTCTCACTGATCTGTCACACCCTCATGCAAAACCAAATCAACTTGAACTCTGTTGATAAGTCTTTTTTCCAAAGTGAAAAAAGAAGAAATCAGACAAAAGTCTTGTTCTTATCTCTACTTTTTTAAACAGAACTTTCATCACTTGAGCAGAAAAGGCACTCTCTCCACTGCTTCCTCTCACTGTTAGTTACCTTCATTTTGACAGAGTGTGGGCTTCCTTATGATGCATCGCTTGACCATGTTGTGCCAAGGCAAAACAGAATAGGACTCCACATATCTCCTGTGGTCATGTGATGCCATAGTTCATAGGAGTTGATGAGATGCAGTTTGGCACAGCTTGGGACCCATCTGGGAGATGCAGATATGCAGACAGGAGAAGTATTTTACAGCAATGCATCTGCGCACTTGAAGAGCTATTTAGCATATGCTGCTATATGAGAGAATTTGCTTTGCTGTTGCCAGCTGCAGATTAGTCTTCATTTCTCAAACATCCGACATAACAGCTGATGCACAGTCAAAGACAGTTAGTACGGGCCAAAATCATGTTTTATCTAAATGCATTATGTTATTTAATAGTTTACTTAATTAAATCTACACTACACTGAAATATTTTTGGTAAAATAATACGGAAAAAAACAAAGTCTGTTTCCAGTTTTTCTTGTATCAACAATAATAATGTCAAGCATTGCTGCTGCCAGCACTAGCTGGTTTGTTTCTGTTAGCTCTAGCAAAAGTCAAAGCCCATGCTGCTGCTCTAACTCAAGTGGCTGATATGTTAGGCCATCTAGGGCATGGCAGGCGGTTGACAGTCCATGCAGCCTGTCTACCCACAGGACATCTCCACACAGTGTGTCCACAGTGGGGCCAGTGCTGTCATCTGGGCCCACTATGGACCACTGCTCTGCTGACAGTGAGAGAGGGTAAACGTTTACCACCTCAATCCCCCATTAACTCGGTGAAGGCGCTTCGATCCTCTGTGAAAATAATGATATTGATTGGAGCTTGGCTCTACAAACGAAACGGTTGCAACTAAAAGAGGGATGGGCCCTTGCATTAGAATATGGGATTTTCGAGGATAAAAGAGTGTTTGGATCTTGTTATATTTTTCCTCTCCTCCATCTCCCTCTAGCTTTCCCCCACCTCCTTGTCTTCTCCCTTTCTGCATTTTTATGTGTGTGCATGTAGTGTGAGAGCCTGTGTGTCTCCTAAGATTACCCTTCGCTATCCCCGCAATCAAACAACAAATGACAACATCATTGCTCAGGCCTTTCAAAATACGACACAAAAAGTGTGTTGTAGCTACATTAACTTGCAACAACCCCCTAATAGACCCTTGTGGGTTTTGTATCTCTCCCCCTTCTCTCTCCTCTCTTCTCTCTGCAAGGCTGTCACATATCCACCCCCCTCACAGTGCGAGCCTCTGAGCCTCGGTGGAGATCAGGAGCTCCCTGTCGGAGGTGCTTTGTCACGTAGCCCAGGGAGCGTGGAACTCACCCAGAGCTGTTGAACAAACACAAGCACAGGGGCTGTCAATAGCAGCTCCGCAAACTAATTGCCTGTCAAATGAACCACCCTCGTTAAGCTGCCCTCACACAAACACACACGTGCGTGCACTGTGACATTCATACGCTCTCTCACACACACACACACACACACACACACACACATGCACACACACCCACACTCAGAGCCGATTTGATTCAAAGAGTAGTGATACCTTGTTAGAAGCAAAGACACACGAGTGGCACTTCTCTGTTTGCCGTCTTGTTTCTACAATCGTTACTGGTGTGTGTAGTGCAGTCACCGTGAGATTGCCTTTTTGTTATTATTAACAGGAACATAACGTTGTATAGTATAGCTGATGTAATCCAAACACATCCCACATACCCTACAGTGAGTCAGCTGACATACGATTTCAGTTTTTAAAATCACTCATTAGATGGTAGCAGAGCTCCATACGCCAAATGGTATTGTTTTTGTGTTTGTTTTGCTTTTTTTTTCTGTAGTCATTAGGCGGTAGCAGTGGAGTGCCCAGCGCCTTGTCTGGGTGCCTGTAACAGTGCTGTCGGATTGACACAGCTGGGGAGAGCAGCTTGAGGCTGCACGCTCAGGAATACACAGGGGTGTTCAAAGCCCCTCTCTGAATCCTGATCAGAGCGCTGCCCCGGCCAACTGATGGCCTATTAAATATACATGCGCAGAGGTCAGAGCTGGAGGTCCCGGCTTCCTCCCAGCCATGTGCACTTAAGCGGAAGGGCTGGGCAACAATAAAACCTCCTCTCGCTCCAGCGAGTTCTCCCCTGACACCCTCACCTCCAGTGTGTACGTCAAGTACAGTGCTCACCTAGCGCTATATTACAACTGCCTTTGTGAAAAGGCCAAATGATGCATTTTTTACATGGTTATTATATATTTATATTCAATAACACCAAGGACCACTCTTGCGTCTGTCTGTCTTGTGATTTTATTCTATTGTCACTGATAAATAGCTGTGCTTGGTACAGGTGTACACTAAGTTTGTAGTGAGTCAACATCTCCCTGTCTTTGTAGTTTAGCAGAGATTGAGACAAGAAAGTACAAGGAAGAGCCCCATAATGGCCAGTCATCATTAACATATTCAGAGTGCCACTCTCTCTGTGTTCGTTCGTTAAGCCCGGTCTGTCTGACTAATGAAGTGGAGCGGCAGTTTATCAATTAACCCAGCACTGAGCCATTTGTGCTAGGGATAACACTCGCACTAGGTGTCACGGTGATCCAGTTTGTTGCCCTTTAACCTCCACCAGTGTCCAACAAGGCAGGTCTGTGTGACAATGACAGCCAAGACACACAAGTCCACCACTGAAGATCCTCTAAACAGGATTTGTTCCTGCTGTTTGCAGCAGAATGCAGAGAAAAGGGTGTTGATGGATTGGGTAATAGGATCATGAAAAAAGATCTCTACAAACTAACATTGGGGGTTTTCAACATTCTCAGACTTCGCATAGATCATAGCAAACAACTTAGTGCTGTCTCTATTAAAACAAGCCCTCCCCTGCCATTATCTTTCCCCCCACTGCTCCATTCCACCATTTCACATTGTTTGTGTTCATTAAGACATGGGCGACCTGCCTTATCCACACATCAGACCTAGCTCTCAAGAGTAATTGCAATGGTCTCGCAGAGGATAATGTGGTTTAAACTCAGTATAGCCTGTCTATTAGGAGAGACATGATGGCAACCACAAATAATAAAGAACTATTTATTCCTCTCTCTGTGACGCTAACTAGGTAACATATCAAGCCAGCACCGCTAAGGGTCTCTCTTACTGTCAGATATGGCACCCTTTATCCATTCCCAATGGCCCTTGCCTCGACATCTTTGCTCTTCATTTTCTACATGAGCTTGGTCATAAATGCACACACACCTCATATATATTTGATAGTTAATATTTATCCTCGCAAGGGAAGTGCACTTTACATGTGGTAACATACGATTACCTGCAATTCTTATAGCAAAGAAACAAAATCGATATTGATATATAATTCATGACGGAGGGGCTATCAGTTTTTATGGCTCTCTATCCAGGCTCATTAAAGTTTTATCGTAATTGACTGCAAGCAAGAGTTTTTAAGGCATGTTTCTCCCTCACTTTCTACCTTTAATAATTAAGCAAAGTTTAATTGGTTGTATTTTGAAGCACCTAGTGGATGATAGGAGTCTCCCAAATTCAGCAACATGAATTATAGAGTGATGTGTTATGCATTAACCTGTCAGTTTGTTCATTTGTTAAGGCAGAAATATATGGTCCCAGCCTTCGAAATCACATCCAGAAATCAAATAAGTGGCCAGGCCGTTCAGAAAACTTTCTTTTTATGTCTTTCATTGCTGTGTTAATGTAGTGACATGACGCTGTCACTCAGAATGCTCCCATCAACCGCCAGCCCCAAATCGACTCCGCTGATTGGTGGTCAACTTGTTCTCTTGAAGGGAGATTGACAGATGGAAAATTGCACTCTCAGATTTCACCCTTCATTCGTTGCAGTTGTTCTTCCACTCGTCAACTCTCCGCCATGCCTGAGACAGACAGAGGCTTTATCCATTAGCTGTTGGCTTGGCGGGTGGGTGGGCAGATTGAGGCGGGATGGAGGAGGAGATGGGGGTAGGAAGACAATCCTACATTTGAGCACTCTGAGGGAAAATCAATCATGTCATCATAAGTGAGAAGTATGGATGAATTTCATCAGCTGGTTCCTGTCCTGTTCACGCCGCTGGCTCTCTGACTGGCCTGTCCCTCTGATTGGCTTTTTCAATGACCCTTAAATCTAAAAAGGGAGAAGATTTGTAAAACACTTTAATAGGAGAAATCGGACAGTAGTTTCAGGGTTACAGTTTCCCACTTTGCCTGCTGCTACACTGTGGGAAACCTCAAGTGGTTTCTCTTGACAAAGTGGTAATAGATTTACCATATGATTCTGTGCCAAACCAGCATTAGAGTTTTGTAAGAAAATGTTTCTCAACCATTTTCCGTCCACAGCAGATATGATGAAGTGTTACAAAGGGCAGCAGCACTCCACCACTGAAAATGTATTTTATAATTTTTGCCATCATCTGACAAGGTCACAGATGAGCACTAAAAGCATCATAGGTATAGGGTGTGAAGCAATCAAAAATGGATGAAAGTGAAGACATGGAAATCACAGACGAGAAATTGACAGCCGTTTACAGCCTTGTTGTCGATGTGAGTGACGGAGTGAGGGGAAAAGTGAGAGAGAACGGGTGAGAAGGATAGGGAAAAAGGCAGAGTTAAAGTGGTGATAAATTTAATGGAAAAATCAAATACAAAACAAATTCATTCCTCTAAACTTGATGCTTCATTCGTTCTTTTCTTGGCCTGTGCTAAGCCTTAGAATAAACTGTCACTCCTTATCGATCGCATCTGAATTGTTACAGAGATTTCTGAGAAGTAGTCTTGACACACACCCTGCGAATAGTAATCTTGGGAGATGAGAACATCCAGACTGAACAGCTAACACCCCTGACTTAAAATAAAAGAGGCTTTTCTTTTCTCCCTTTTCTCAAATCCAAGCTAATACACTTTGGTGAATTACAAATTCAGTGATAAATATGTTGGTGAAAGATATGCCCCTGTTGGATTTTGTTGTCTTCGCTGGTAACTGTGAATGAAGGGGGGGAGGGGGGGGGGGGGGGGGGGGGGGGTT